>CM035197.1:14895597-14909558 GCA_020233015.1 Callinectes sapidus | reverse complement strand
ACACGCACACACACACACATATAATGTTTCCCATGGCTGTCTTAAACCCTCAGAGGGCTTATATGGACCTGATGGGGTTCCTCCTACTGTTCTCAAAAACTGCCTCCATGCTTGCACCTTGCCTGGCCAAACTCTTTCAACTCTATCTTTTTATTTCTATCTTTCCTTTGAGCTGGCCTGCTTTTAAAAAGAGTGACCATTCTTATCCCTCAAACTACCACCTTATTGCTTCACTCTCTTACTTATCTAAAAAATTTAAGATTATCCTCAATAGGAAGATTCTTAAACTTATGTCACTTCACAATCTTCTATCAGATCACCAGTAAAGCTTCCATCAGGGCCACTTTACTGGTGATCTTCTGGCTTTCCTCACTGAGTCTTAATAATTTTTTAGAGATTTTGGTGAAACTTTTGTTGTCACCTAAGACATATCAAAAACTTATGATAGAGTCTGGTACTAAGCTTGGATCCTCAAACTATTCCCTTATGGCTTTTATCTTTTTGCAACTTCATTCCTGCTGTGATAGATGGCTACTGTTCTCGTAAATCTATTAATAGTGGTGTTTCCCTTCATCAGAATTCTTGCCTTATTCACTACTACAATAGTGATATCACATCTTTTCAGAGATGACCAACTCTTCAGGAAGTAAACAGATCACACAGGAACACCACAAAATGTTTGACTTCTGATCTCTAAGATTTCTGATTGGAGCAGAGAAAACTTAGTAGTGTTTAATGTCTCAAAAATACAACCTTCCCAACAACTATTTCCTCTTCTCCAATAACACTCAACTGTCCTTCTTTCTACACTGAATATCCTCAGTCTGTCCTTTACTTAAAATCGAAACTAGAAACATTATATCTCATATCCAGCTAAAGAGTGTCTATTAAGTTAGGTGCATCTCTGTCATATTTTCCCATCCCCCCAACTGCTAACTCTGTACAAGTGCTTTATGTATGGAATACTCATCACATGTGTGGAAGGTTCCACTCATACAGCCTTGTTAGATAGGGTGGAATCAAAAGCTTTATATATATATATATATATATATATATATATATATATATATATATAGAGAGAGAGAGAGAGAGAGAGAGAGAGAGAGAGAGAGAGAGAGAGAGAGAGAGAGAGAGAGAGAGATTTCATCTGTACGGCTGTGATTTTTTTGCCCTGTGATTTTAGTTTCAAAACATGAGGCATTTCATTGTTTTGGGGAATCTATAGAATTAGAAGCATCCCATGACCTGGTGTGGCAACAACTGGAGGATGACCAAAGACACAACCTTAGGAAGTTAAAAGTGGTAAAATATTACACAAGATAGATAGCTAAGACCATTTAGCACTACTTAAGTTGTAGACTGAGCTAGGACTAAGGCTACAACCTTTCAGCTGCAAACTGAGAACCTTACCAAAGACACACAAATAAAAGTTATGTTTGAGAATGTAGTAGTGCTACAGCAAGAACTGTGTCAGGATGGTTACATGAGCCTTGCATTGAGATGGATTCAAAATTGGTTGTAGCTGTTTTAGAGATGCTTTTCCATTAAAATCTATTAGCAAATAAGTATATTATTTTTTAGTATCTAGTATTTAGTATCTAGTATTGAACATGTGTTATACCTTATCTCTGTTTTCCATGTCTCTGCATTGCATGGGACAAAATCATGATGCAAAAGTGTTACTAGATCTACACACTAGTATTTTTCATAAAGTGCATGGCATTTTGTGTGATTAATTTATGTAAATATAATCCTAAACTTGGCATGGTCTGCTTAATCAAGGAAATATTGTAGAATCAGTTTTAGGTAATTTTTGTAGTGTATTAATATAATCATCTAATTAGCAGTTGTAGTAACAATTTTTCTCAGTGTTCCTAAGACTGTAATACTTTGCAGTGTGGCATTATGGATACAGATGATGATATCAGTGCATTGGAAGAAGAGGAGGAGGAGGTTGCACTTTTGTCTCATTCCACTCTTTCCTGTGAACTAAAGCTCTCACCTCCAGAGCCGACTGTCTCCTCCCCTTGCAACTCAGAACTCTCTTGCCCTCACACTCAAAGCTTGAACACTTCTCTAGAAGAATTTGTTTCCTGCGATAGTGAAGGTAAACTAATCCTTTGCTTTCATTTGTGATTTTTGCACCAAAAAAGTCTTTTGTTGCCAAACTTCCATTTTCAGACTATACAATTATTGTAGATTATGTTTTTTCAAATTTAAGTGTGCATTGTGTTATGTTTTTACCCACAGCTGAAGTTGCTTTCTTATATTTCTCTCTGGTCTGTACCTATTGAACATTATGTCAATGATTTGTTCTGCTCCAGTAGTGAAAATTACATACTCTCCATTTCTCTGGTACTACAGTAAAAGTCCATTCATCTGAAAATTGATAAACCAAGTTTCCTAATAGTCTGAATTTTTAAGGTGGCTGAAAAAATTAATTTATGGCCAAAATCAGGTGTCTGCGCAACTTTCAACCAGGCGCCAGATGTACCCTAGCAGCAAAGGAGTGAAATTAGATGCTGCTACCAATGCTCCTCCTTCCCTACAAAGTCCATAACAATAGACATTACAGTACAGTAATGAATTTCTGTGAGTAAATATGTTGTTTGAATGACATGAAAGTATATGTTACACCCAAGACTTTAGGAACATGTATGTGAGGAATCAGTCTATTGTGAGTAGTGGGATGTATTAGTGTTGGTAATTATCATTTGTGGGAAGAGTGTTTGTTTATTTGTTAGGAGCTTTGTTAACTTTGTGGTGCAAAAGGCTTGAACTCTGTTAAAGAATGGTTCAAGGTTGGTGTGGATGTGTACATGTGAGCTTAAAAAAATCATTTGACAACACTGCTCATCAACAGCAACACCTTTGTGGCAACCACTGCTGCCAAAGCTTTAATTCATGTGTTTTCAGAGATTATCTGTGTGATTTTGTTGATTCCCAACCTTTTCTGCATCACATGTTATTTGATTTAATGCTCCCTCAACATGATTTCCCACTGGCAACTGGTCCCCCAAAGGTTGTTGGGGATGAGAGGTAGTCATAAGTTGAAAAGAGTCACAACTTAAAAACTATCCATTAGCAAGGGAAATAATGTTGAGCATCAGTCAGTTCTTTACATGTCACACCAGAGAAACTTTAGCAAGACAAGAAAACAATTGGATGTGTGAAATCAAAAATTGTCCAGACATATGGAGGTCCTAACCTGGTGATGTTTTCAGGGGTACATCCTGATAATCCAACAAAACCAATAATCAGACACACTTCTAGTCCCCTGCTCCTCAGATTAATGGACTTTTACTGTAATTACATTTTCTAATTGCCAAAATACACATTGTATTGCAGCATAAAACATTAAGGACATAATAACTTTTGACTGTTAAAACCTCTTCTTAAGTGTAGTAAAATAGTCTAGTAGAAATCTGTAATGTACTTCAAAGATTATGTAGTGGGAACCTTTAAGAAACTAGCTTTGTTTTTATTCTCTATACTGACATGAGATAATTAGAAATATGTCATAGTGCCATTAGTGGTCAGAGGGTTAAGCCTCTTGTGTAATCTTATGTAGATTTTCACTGCTAAGAAGAATATTCAAATTATAGTGTATGGATTTTGCTGTACTGCATAGTTTATTCTATTTAACATTGTAAATCCTTAAAAGTCCCAAGTGAGTATGTGTAATTGGATTGCTGTATAATGCTAGTGTATTGTACAACATTATAGAAGTATGTTATAGTGTTGTTGGCAGTTAGTGCTTGATATTTAACTTATAACATTGGATACACAGAAAATGTAAAGGCAGAACTATTGTTCAATATTCACTCTTTGTAGTCTCTCTCTCTCTCTCTCTCTCTCTCTCTCTCTCTCTCTCTCTCTCTCTCTCTCTCTCTCTCTCTCTCTCTCTCTCTCTCTCTCATCTGTAATTGAGACTAGCTGACAAATTTCCCTAAGATGATGACGATGGTCCCTCACCGAACCCGCGCTCCACAAGGCCTCGTCCCTTCCCAGCAAGTCGGAAGGAGAACAAGACAGTTGTCCGATACATGATACGCTCTGCTCGCACTCACCTGACCAAGGAAGAAAAGTTTGTGGTAAGAGTGATTCATTTATAATTATATGGCATAGCTTGTGTTAAGACCATTGCTCTACTCAATACACTGAGCAACAAAGCAACTCTAATTAAGGTTGGTTGATGTATTAAGTAGAGGCACTGTATTCTGAACTAAAGAGTGTAATTACCATCATCAATACATTATAAAAGCAATGAGAACTTGATGTGAAAGTTAAATTAATTAAGCATGAGAAGCCATTGTTAGAGACTGAGCAAATGAGATACATCACTTCAGGTTTTAGAATTATTGACAATGATCATCAGATCCCAAGATCAGGTTGTGAGTGTATACCTCATGTCATCACTTTAGTTCCCTACAGATCAAAGTAACAGATGTGGAAGATATGAAAATTTATTATCTTTTACTTCTGTTGAACTAAAGATGCATCAGATGTCAGATTTTAGAAACCTGTGAATGTAGATATTATGTGTATATATTTTGTGTATGTGGATAACAGTTTGTAGTCAATAGTGGATGCAGGTGTGGATGTGAATATCAGATTGACTTCCTCATCCAGATGTGTTCAGGATTGTGGTGTAAAATGATGTAATGTCCTTTGTGTACAGATTTACACAGTTGAGGTGCAGAGGTTTGTACAGTGCCCTGATGGGGAGAATCAAATGCTGTACAAACCAGTGCCCAAGTGTTGTGCATCCTTCACACGGAGATACTCAGAATTCCTTGCTGTCTACTCTGCTTTGATGGAATCACACCGCTCATTGATGGAGGAGTTTGAAGGCTTTCCTAAAAAAGTTCTTATTGGTAAGTGTATTTTGTGTTGGCTTTTTATCCTGAAGAACCTTTTAAAATTATCTGTTGGTCTCAAGGTTAATGTCTTGAATCTTCAGAATTTTTCACCATTTGACAAATTATTTTCTTAGACTAAATTGTTTTAGTTGTCTTTTTCTCACCAAATTTAATAACTCACTGTACCCTTGCCTCAGAAACTGGACTTATTTACCATATAATACACTAATATTTGAGTTTTTATTGCATTTGAATGTGAGAATGCTATTTAACAAGTGTATTTCATATTCATTGTAAATGCTTAGGTATATGTATATTGTTTTGGTAATATGGAATGTAAATATTGGTTGTGTTTGCTTCCTTAATAACATATTTATTTGAACATACTCTTGATAATAATGTGCATTTTTAATTGTTGACCAAAAACATCAAAAGGTCCTTGATAATCCCATTGATATTACAGGCAACTTCAGTAAAGAAGTGATCACCGAACGTTGCAAAGGCTTGGCACGTTTCATGAACTTTGTTCAAGAAGAAGGTGTTCTCTGCAGAACAGCTGTGTTCTCAAAATTCCTATACCACCCTGAGATCATAGCAAGTAATAACCATCTTCTTCACTCACAGTTTGAAGAGGCTGAGCCCATCTTGGAAAATACATATGTCTTACTTAATAACTTGCAGTGGGACACAGGACTCATGCTTCGTATTCTATGTCAGCTCATTGTATGTCTTTATGCTCTTAGTAATTATGAGAGGTGTTATTTATTTGCTAAGCATGCCCTGAAAAAGTTCCAGTTACCAATCAATAGAAATGTCTGCAAAGAACTTTACCTCCCTTTGCTGGTGTTCTGCGACAACTTGTGGAGGATTCTCGGGAAGGATAGAAATGCAATTAGGAAAAAAATTGACCTTTTAAACAAGCAAAGGGCACAAGAGGATGTGGTGCCCAATCTTCTAGACCTCCTGAGAGATGAAATTGCTATACGAACACTTCATTGAAGATGATTAATAATAGAACTGTATTTTGGCAGCCATAACCAAAGCTTAGATCTACTTATTGTGTATTGGGTACATGTACTAAATGCAAATATACCAAATGGGGGTACCATGTGTGCAGCTTATGCTGCTGATCTCTCCTAGAAAGCTTACATGGTATGAGTGCTATATCCAGACTGGTTACTTGGTATATTTTTTTTAAAGGTTCATTTTGGTTCATGTGAATTGTTCCAAACCAAAACTTGCTATTTCCTCTAAAAATAAATGTGGAAATATAATTCTGAAATAGAGTAAAAGATCATTGGAATTCACTACTAGAGAAAGTGAAATGTGCAAACAATATATATACTCTACACAAAATTTGGTTAGAAGAAAATGGGACACAACGAGTTTGACTCAGTCTGTAAAATGGTGATAGATTAATATTGGTGAGTGATTAAACATAACAATATAACATTTCTAGTCCTGAAGTATGTTTTATGATTGGCAGAGTACTTTACAAAATTACTATATGTATCATGAGTTTTACTTTGTCTGAGCATCTGGAAATATGAAACTAAATGAAAAAAAAAAAAAGACATTAGAGCCAGGGCAAAACAGAGCGAAGGAAGCAGTGAAAATCTTATAAAGATTGCTTTTTCCCTAAGTATCAGGTGGATTCATGAAAAGGATGAATTGATAAGAAAGCAAGGCATTGGTGCCTTTTACTTTGCATTTTAGGAATATACAGATCATTAGAGGCCCATCCTCTTATTAATTCTAGTTAATGACATTTGAAAAACAGACATAGATTTTGTATTTATGATATATCAGGAGCAGCATTGTTTATAAGAGACTGTCCAGCATACCACCAATAAGGGAAAATTGAAGTTCTATGCTTCAATGACTGATGCTGTCAGTCTTGAAAGTGTTTGTATATCAGCTGGTCTCAGAATCCTCCATATTTGCATCAGTGGGACCAATACTGTGCCAGTCATCACTCATACACTTAACAAATGTAAACTGTTTTCCATTAAAATGGAGTGGCAATAACAAAAACTGTGACTTATATATATGGGGGGATTTATTATTTGTATGTGATTTTGACTGCCAGTGAAGTGAGAGATATATTACATATATATACGTATACATATATATATATATACACGGCTTCCATTGAAAGTAAGAATACAAATATATACGAAGCCCTCCAGCTTGGTGAATAATACATAAATTATATATATATATATATATATATATATATATATATATATATATATATATATATATATAAAATAGGGGAGGACTTATTGAGATTGGAGCAAGTCTAGCTGATTATGATGTACAATTCTTAATACTGATGATGCTCAATCTGTAGTACTTAACAGGAAGCTAAATTTTCTTTGCAGTCACTTTGCAGAATTTGAATTCTACTGAAATTTATTTAGAACTTGGCAAATATGAACAGTTCATCATCATAAACAGGGATGAGATATTTAAGATTCTACTAATATTGGGGAAAAGTGCCAAGCAGGAGGGTTTATATAGTACATAAACATATATACAGTGGTACCTTGAGTTAAGCTCACCCTATTAAACTATATCCTTTCCTGAAACCCAGATTTTACATCCACTTGTGCCCATGCTACCAGTAGTGCCACATTTGTCTTTCTCCCCAAAGCCTCAATCCCGCCTAAGCTTTTGCTCACACCCACTTTGGACATATACATTACAAACAAAGGAAAGAATAGCTACCTACTACACATATGTATATATGAGCAGTATAACCTTCATTTCAACTGCCACTGCTAGACTTGAGACAGGCAATCACTACATGGTAGTGTGTATGGATACAGAGGGTGGTCACCATCACCACCACCATCTACACTCTCCGTCCCTCACTCCCACTTTTACTCCCCAACCACCACTGCCTGCCACAGACTATATATTTTGCCTCATTTACCAACCTGTAGGTTTCAGATAACTCATAGGACTTTTCATTTCTATTGCCACAGCAAGACTTGACAGCAGGGTTGCCACATGGGCAGTTTTCTCACCCAATTGTGCTGTTTTATATAGACTTTAGGAGGAAAAATAGTGTCCATGGGTGAGCAGAATTTTAGGCAGTTTGAATATAATGGTGTGGCTTTTGGGCTGGTTATCCCTAAATTGAATAATTCACCCTTGCCTTGCGTGCCAGTTCATATACCTCAGGTCAGCCAGGTAACAAACAGGCCTGACCAGTACCAGAGAAGCTGCCATGGTAAACAGAATGATGGGTGTGATCTGTTACACATTTCCCAAGAGCATTAACTTGTGGTTGTGATCTCATTAGAACCCTCTTTGCATGTCAAATACCACAGTCATAGGTGGGAGCCAGCATTCTGGAATATCTTTATCATGCATTTACCACCACTCACCACACTGTCCTTCCTATCCTAACTTACTTCCCTGCCACTGCCACTACTGACCAAATGTTCCACTTCATTGTCTGACCTTTATGTTTTAGATATCTCCTATTACCACCATTCTATATCCATGTGGTTGAAATATAATTATTATTATAAAAAATATCTAGAATTAGCTGTGGAATACATAAAAATGGGAAATGAAGATATGGTGTGCCCTGGTTCATGGTGGAACAGATTAGGAACATAATCTGGCATGCCACTGTATATATCCGTATGTACCTTTTTATCTTCAGTTTCCATGTTGTATGAATTAATAGTAATTTAATTTTGCAGAGTCAGAACATAACTTCCCTGAGATATCAAACTATGCAAGATTATAGTTTGTTCATTTAAAAAAAGTTGGAACGTAATTGTGATTTAAAAGATAGAACTGTTCTGTACCACGCAAGATTGCTGTTGGACTCCTTTCCTATATATGTTTAGTACCCAATTTACATTTTACAGCTGTGCTTTTTTTCTTTGGAAATATTGAGAAGAATACTGCAGAACTCTTTAAACTAATACAACTTGGAATCAATGACATGAGATGATTATTGTATAAAGGAATAACAAATTATTAAAGATGATGCTAGTTTTATATCTGAAAAAAATAATTCTATCTGATAGTTGGTATACTAAAGTCTGGATTCAGGCTGTTATGATATTATGGTAATACGTATGTATCCAAAAACTATTCATTCTCGTTTTATTGATTTTCAGCTGCATTACCAAAAGTTTATTTGATATATGCAACAGTTGTTTGGGAACTTATGAAGGTTTTTTGGCTCATATAACAAAGAAGAATTTTTTAAATGTGAGATCATTTATATGAGATATGTTTTTTTTTTTAGAGTTCACTTCCTTGATCATAAAGCATTTGCCCAAACCTGAACTGAAAGCCAGAATTAGTTTCCATGTGCCTTCTTTTTCTTTTTCTTCTTAAAGCTCATGCAACCTTTATACATTTATTTTTCTATGTATGAATCTTCATAGCATATGCAGTATACAATATCTGTCACAGAAAAGACACCAGTACTATAAAATGTCCTGGTGTATCTGCTCACCCACAGCCTTCACTGCTCACCACCCTCCTCTCATTCCTGCCATTGCTAGAGCAGGGTATAATTTATGGGATGTGCTGTACAGTACTACATTGCCTCAGAATTGTTTCAGTTAAGGACTAAGAATAGGAAATATGATCTGACTATTATGACCCTCTATATTTTAGAGTGATCTCTGTGTCCTTATATAGCATACTAAAAACACTGAGGAGCTCTACTTCTGGGTGGAATCTTGAAATACTTTGATACAGAGCAATGCTTATGTTCTCATCTCTAGTCAAGAAAACCCTACTTGTCTAATTGGAATCTCATGTGTAAGTGTTAGCTTTAAATTTTTCTGTTGTCTTTATTGCTTTAATTGTCCATCTAGTCGTTTTTCTCAAGATAAATATAAAATTAGTCATCTTATATTTTGAATGATTAACTAAAGCTAGATTACATGTAAACAATCTAAGAAGACTAGAATCTCAGGAATTTTCCATATATGTAGATATTTCATGATATATGTTGTATCTGAATGATACTCAAGTTGAGTTGTAGACATGTGTAGTTGACGTACCTCGTAACGAAATGCAATGCAGTGCTAAGTAGAAAAGTCTCTTTCTATTGCATTGTATGATGAGAAATTACTTAATAATAATCATGTACCTGTGCAGTCGTGGGATAAATTGCAACTAAAATGGTTTAATATATTACATAGTATAAGAGTTCATAATAATGGTAAATTAACTGTAATAGGAGATAATTTGGCATAATAATATAATAATTAGTATTACCTTATGTTCAGAACAATTTTTTTTGCCTTTTTACTCATCAAATGATTATCCTTTGCTTTATTTACCCAGTGGTGTAGTAGTTTGCCAGCTTGACTTACAACTGAGAGTTAAGGAATTTCATTCTTAAGCTTGGCTATGAGATTTTGGGCTTGCTTCCTTTCATACTAAAACAAATATTTGTCTAGCAGAGAAATCAGAACTTACTACATGCCAGAAACAAAAAAGTCAACAGTCCTGGCATCTTCTATGAACACAGACAGCTGTAAAGGAACAAAAGTAAAGTTTTACCATTCTTCGTGGGTGTGTCTGTTTCAATACAGGTTGGAGCTAGATTTCTATGGTTTCATCTTTGCATCTATAGTGAAGGGTTTTTTTTTTTTTTTTTATTGGTAAGATGAATAGAAGCAGTGATTAAAAAGGCAACACAAATTTAGTTCATTTAGGCAAATATTCTTTTGTGAAGTATTGTTGGTTAGATGTATACCCTAATTGCAGTGCTTATATTTTGATCTTTTCTTTTAATTACCCAGCATAAAAGGTTTAGTGTGAAGGGAAGGATTCTTTCATATGTAAATTTGTTGGTTGATGGGTGACCCTCTTTTCTGGAATGAATGTGGAAAGTTCTACAGGTGTAAAATTATATATATTTGCTGTGATATATTTTTATATAAACATTAGATTGGATCATAGTTTATTTATTTGAGATAATTTTTATGTAATTTATATAAATTTTAACCATAAACAATACATTTGTTATGACAATTACTACAGATATATGAATGATGGTGACAGCTGCCTTTTACTGGTCAGCTGGCCTTTTACAGTTCTCTTATTTTTCTTATGTTACTATAATTAAATATGCACTTAAGTGTAAGTTGCTTTGTAAGAAAGATGAGTTTATATTACATGATTGTTTTAATTTGGACATGATAGAGTATCGCATATTTACTGGATATCTGGAGATTTCAAAGTTTATAATTGGTATGGTACAACAATATATAGATGATGTACTGATAAACTCAGTTTCGAAAAGTGGAATTATTAATGTATTATCCATGACGAATGTGCAGGCAACAACATTCACAACAACCTCCTCTCATAAATTCTAGTCTAATTTTTATCCTCTTATTGTCAGTTGTCACTTAAAAAACAGTGAGCTGAATTAACAACCAATCATAGCTTTATGATGAATATTTTATAAGGATAATGAGAGTTGGAGTCAGTATAATGCCTAATTCATGAATGTACAGCATTTCTTATGAGTAAGGCAATTTGAATTAAGAATAATGCAATGGCAAAATAAATTTTTAAATAAATTATGCATTTTTATATGTCATAGATGTATCAGATATTTGCATCCACAGAACATACTCAATTGCCAATGGAGGATCTGCAAGCACCCAAACACTGCATATATATATATATATATATATATATATATATATATATATATATATATATATATATATATATATATATATATATATATATATATATATATTTAAGAGGGAGAAGATGGCCAAGGGCAACAGAAATAGAGAAAACAAAAAGCTCACCAGTTGCCAGTCAATTTTATCTTTTGATTGACGGCCACCTTTTCATCTGCTTACCTAACCTAACCTTGACCTTAACTTAGCTTAACCAAACCAAATCTAATTATTCTTTGCCATATTGCTGGATACGGTCTTTTAATACATTATTGTGGCTAGATTATCTTAAGTTAGTGAAATTTCTCACACCAATCATGAGGCATGACTTCTCACACTAATCATGAGGCAAGACTGCTTACACATGCAGAGTATGTGGAGACTTCCATGCATGCAGACCCTAATGCTCACCATATCAATATCTCTTTAATTTAATAAAAAATATTTATCTTTAAATTATAGCATGTATTTTCATCATATTAAGCACTTTCACATGCATCATCCTTATTTGAAAAAGATAGAAGATTTATAGAAATTTAAGTTCTACAATAAACAATGGTTTTTCAGCTAGACAAATCTTAATACAAGGTGTGGCAGAAATACCTCTTTTATTTTGAATTTTCACCTATGTGTTGCTAATGAACTTTTGTAAATGTCAATGATGTTTTCATTTAGCTAATGACTTAATTTTTCAGATACTTTCATCCAGCAATATGACTTGCATTGGTGCAAATTTAGATTTTGTTGTAGAATTGTTTTTTTGAAGAATGGTAAATTTATAATCACAACAGAGCTTTTTGAAATCATACTGTTCCAGACAAAAAAAAAATCAATACTGCTGTGGGTTGCAAATTTCAGAACCACATGCTCAGCACTTAAAAGAAAACTACCTGAAAGACTGAGATTTTCAAACTCCAGAAAATGCTAGAGCTGAAACTTTACAAATTGATGATTACTCTGAAAATGTATAAATCCAGCTGGGAAGTTCACTTGTCATGATGTGATGATATCCTTCATAATGTGTCTGTAAATACTGTTCTAACAAATGATACTTTCATCTCACAAGTTGTGTGAATAAGCAAAATTTGTAACCCACAACAGTATTGTTTTTCCATCCAGAATAACATCATTCTTATCTAACATGTAATGAGTTTAAAAACCTCTTTGTGTTGCAGTTACAGATTCACCATACTACAACAAAATTACAAGAAGCACCACTCCAAACCATATTGTTACATGAGGGTATATGAAAAAAGTCATTAGCTTATATAAGTTCATTAGCAACACATATGTGAAGGTTTAAAATATGGAAGATATTTCTGTATTATCACATATGTTTAAAGAACTTTTGCCCAATTGACTTCATAAGCAGGATGGAATGTTTTGTTCATCTCAGGTATCCTGACTACACCCTTGTAGTAACGTATAGAGCGGCCCAGGATGTACTTGTACCCGGCACACTGAAGACCCTGGAACACCTGCCAGAGAAAGCACCATCAGCCTCTTCATACAACTCATTCATGCTTCATATTCCATATATACATACACAAACACACACAAAGAAAAAAAATAGAAAAGAAACAGCAGCTCTCTCTAAAAACTTTAACAACTTGGAAGAGAGACAAGTAAATACATATATGGTGCTTGGTGTGTCAGTACTTAATCATGTGCATGCAACTTTATCATGCCCCTCTCAATAGATGGACTTTGCCCTACAATGGACAAATATTGGTGGCACTTTCTTATAACAGATGAAGCAACATCACAACACTGAGCAAGGAACATACCAGGAATAGTCTTGCAAAGTATTGGTGCCTGGCTTCACCACTCATCTTATTGACTGTGATTGGAATATGCAGCCTCACACCAATCTGAAAGAAAAAAGTATAATAATTTTTCTTCCTTCTACACTTTATGTCAGTGTTTAAATGTATGAAAATGTTGACCATATCACAAAGTTTGTCTCAACACTCACTTGTCTCACATCTGCCAGTTTGCGGTGCATTATAATCTGCTTCAAAAGAATCCACTCACGCCCTTCCAGGTCACTCTTGAGGTATTTAATTTCTTTGCCCATATGGCCGAGGGCTGACAGCATGTAATCTAGTGAGCGTCGTCGTTGGACATGTCCATTGTCCTCAGGTTTGTCATAGGGCATTTCTGAGATGGTCCAGGCATGTTCTTTCCAAAATTCTGATCTCTGCACATGCTCTCCTTCCGTCACCTGCCCCAGTTTTGAATAGTATTGTATTATAAATAGGATGGATATCTTACGTATTGTATCTTATCAATAAATTACTGCTACTATCTTATTAGTGATGCAGGTAAAATTCTCACCTTCACAGGGTCAAAAGCGTGCACCTCACAGCTAAAAAGTTGCATGTCCCGCTCAAACTGACTGTCAGCATCT
>CM035197.1:14870597-14890597 GCA_020233015.1 Callinectes sapidus | reverse complement strand
TCTAACTTTATTTAAGCTTCTTGCATGTCTTTCCTTTCTATTTCACTGGTTGGTATCATCTTTGTATTACTGTAGATCATTATGTCTTGCATCTGTGTCTGTGTCTTCTATCACTATCTTCCAGTGTTTTTCAGTTTCAAATTGTATCTCTTTATTATTCTTCGTTTCTTTTCGATTCACCTTGTGTTTTATTTGATGATTTTGTATTTTCCTAGATTTCTTTTTATTCTCTTTCATCTTTTCCTTTTCCCTTTCTCTGCATGGTTCATTGTTCAGTTTCTTGACCACCTCCTCTTCCCATTTTGTTATTCTTTTGTTGAGGCTAAAGTCATTGTGGAACATCTGTTGGCAATACTGAGATTTTTTTTATGTAGAAGGGAGGAGGCCTAGGGCAACAAAAATCAGACAAAAAAGGCCCACTGAGGTGCCAGTCCCAGGGAAAGTTGTAAATCAAAGGCCAAAAGAATGGGATAAGTGTCTTGATACCTCCCTCTTGAAAGAGTTCAAGACATAGGCAGATGGAAATACAGAAGCAGGGAGAGAGTTCCAGAGAGTTCCTCAGTGATTGCAGTTTTATTGCCCTTGGTTGGTTTTCCCCTCATGGAATAAAGTTTATAATTAACCCTTTCAGTGCCAAAGGACATACCGTACATCCACAGTGAGATACGATCAAATAGATATTTGTTATAAATCATAAAAGGGAACCCTGCACTTCTCATGTGGTGGACCCATATATATGGACTTGTTTGTGAGTCTCCTGGGACATAGGAGGAATATTTCATATATCATTGTAGCTAAAGACTTGTAGAATATGATGAAAAAAAAAAAAAAACTAGGTCTATTACCCTTGATGCTAGAGCACTTTTTGATATGTCACAACATGAAAATTTCATTTTCAGGTACTTTGAACTCTTTCCTGTGCCCTTTACCAACATGATATGATAACTTGATAAAATTCAAGCTCTTAGTTAAACAACACAAAGTGAGTGATGTAACTTGAGGAATAAGAAAGCAACAGCTATCTGAAATAACTTTTACTTACAGAAATCATGGTGCTCAGAGTGAGATTAGCAAAAATATGTTGGTGCTGAAATGATTAATCTTCCTCCTGCTTTGTGTGTTAACATCAATTGTCTTCACGTACTTATCTCTCAGATCACTACTCATGATGATTCAGTTGTATATACTGAAAAGATGCTTCCAATTCCATCTTATAGGATAAAATACAAATTTATCCATATAAAAATTATGCCTGCAAGCTTAATGAGACCTTCAATTTAGTTGTAGGTATATGCTCAGCTGGAGAAAAATATAAATGTAAACATGTTTAAGATATGATAGAATTGGTCTAGTTATAGTCCCTTTAGTTCAGTACCATACATAGAATAGTATTACAGTAGCAATTGTCTAATGTTGAATAATCTTTTCACAACTAATGTGGTTATTATTATTACAGAGTTGGCAAAAAGCACAATGACTGAAGGCTTGGTGATGAAAATTTCAAATGGGTCATCTTTAGTTTGAAACATGAATGTCCCTCGCTTCAACACCCATGATATATTTTAGGAAAGGTAGCACAGCCTGTGTGAGGTATGGAATTACATAGTTCTACAATAATTGATAGGGCACAAAATCATGGATGGAGTGTGTCACAGACTTGTATGAAATTATTTAGAATTCCTAAGAATGCAGCATACAATCTTAGATACGTATATCTGATTACTAGGAGATATTCTTTATCGAAAGTAGAACCTCCCTTTATGCTTTTGAATGGAATTGTGCTCTTAGGAATGCAGCATGAATCAAATGTTTTTCAGTTTAAGAAAAACTTATTTTTTTCATTTCATCTTTATCTTGTTCTTATTCTTTTCATCTTTGTGTCTCTTTTGCCTAGCCAATCTAGATAAAAAGTAAATAGGATAGTGAGATTAATCTGTAGGAATGTTAAAGCATAAATCCTGAAATTATATTAAAACTATATTTGGCACTGGTCAGACCACATTTAGCTTATGCTGTACAGTTCTGGTCCCCACAATATAGGGAAGAATAGGACTACTAGAATCAGTATAAAGGAGGGTGAGGAATATTCATATGAAGTGCAATTAAAGGGAACCTGATGGAAGTATATGTGGTGTAGTAGTTATGTTCTTAGGGTTAATAACCAGGATAGAAACAGAAATAACAGGTTCAAGTTGGAGAAATTTAGGTTTAAAAGAGAAATATGAAGGAACTGGTTCTTATAGGGGTAGATGATGAGTGGAACAGACTCCATAATCATATTGTTAGTGCTGAGACAATGGGGAGTTTTAAAAAGATACAAGAAGTTCATGATTTTCTTATGTTTTTATGATCTACATAGTTACCTCCTCCCTATATTAAGAAATATCACTAATTTGTGTAAATGAATCTAAAATTTATCTGTTTCACAGGAAGAAGCCTGACTATCCATTCTAGTGTCCTTGTGTGTACCCTGACCTCCCTATCATGGGGGGCATACGCTGTGGGGGGGTGTGTTGCCTTGCAAGTCTCCATGCAGGCTCCCTTCCCATACCGAGTGACTCCCAGCAAGAGGCATCGACTTGCCGCAACCAAGAATTCTGTGGGCGTCCCCTTGGCCTTCTCCAAGTCGGGTTGTCCTTTATGGAAACAACCCGATAAGCAGGATCAGCTTCCGAGTATCGTGCCACATCCCCATATAGCCGCAGTTGGCACTGACGGACTACGCTAGTAATAGGCCTCAAATTGGTCTCACAGAACAATCGCTGATTTGACACCAAGTCATTCCAGCGGTATCCCATAATCCTGTGAAGGCATCTAGTACCAAAGACATCAATTTGCCTCTTCAGGTCGGTGTTCAGTGTCCATGTCTCACAACCATAGAGTAAGACAGGGATCACCAGCAACTTGAAGATCCGAATCTTTGTCCGTCTGCGCAGGTATCGACAACGCCAAATACTCGTGTTGAGCGAATCCATAACGCTGTGGGCCAGGCTAATCCGCCATGTGACTTCTTGGCTCCCTAGATGTCCAAGATCTGCAGACTTGTTCTGAGAGGACCTTAGATACAGCTTCGCTTACTGGTCTCTATTTTGATTCCTTATAGAAATTGTAATAATGTCTTTTATTCTCAACTTCAGGAAAATTGTGTAAAAAAAATCCTGGTGTGTATTAATATTTTGATAAACATCTTTATTTGCCTTTTTTAAGATGATACTGATCAAAGTATTTTTACTGTGATCAGTATCTTAAAAAGGCAAATAAAGGTATGTGGTTTTCAATTTATTTTCCCAGTAGTGAATAGACCCTCAGGGCCCCTAAGTTTAAGGTGCAATTTGCACATAGAGACCCCATCCCTCCCCTAAAGTGGGGAGGGTCAGGGTTTATTGCAGCAGTCCAACCCTCCCCACTTTAGGGGAGGGACAGGACCTCTATATGCAAATAGTAGCTTAAACTTAGTTTATTTTTGAGGGGCCCTGAGGGTCTATTCACTACTGGGAAAATAAATTGCTAACCACATACCTTTATTTGCTTTTTTTTTTATCTGCTAAACAAAATGCAAAGCTAGCTAACAATTATATGACAGAATACATTGGAACTTTTATTCCTTCAGTATCATTACAAGCAATTTCAGAACCTTAAACAATTTTTCATGTAGGAAGAGGTTGGGTGTTGTGGTCAAGGTGTTCCAAGCCTCACAATGGCAACACTACAAATTTCTTCCAGACCAACCACTCCAATGCAGGACTGACATGTAGCTCAGTCCATTCATTCATAGCTCCATCTTCTGTAAATGACATGACAAGGGCCACATTTCTCCTTTTGTCGAACTCCACTTGTACCTGAAGACAGCCAGGTTTCTGTGATGACAAAAGGGCCAATTAACTTGACACTTCCTTGAGAGTAACATTCACAGTTGGCAGAATTCACCCTCCACTCATTTCTTCAACTCTTGAGATGACAGAAGCTCTAATTCAGATAGGGCAGCATTGACATGTTGCAGACTTCATCCTCCACACATGTTTTCAATTCTTGTGATGATGGAAGCTCCAATTCTTCCAAGACTTCATAGGCACCAGGGTTCATCATCCACTTCATCTTTCCTCCGGCATTTTTTAAGGCTTCATTCACCATTCCCAGTTTGCTCTCCACTGTCTAGCACTGACCATTGGATTCCTTAAAGGGCTTCTGGGTTGAGATATGAATCAGCTGTCAATGCAGAAGTCTGGTAGTAGACAGTCCTTCACTCTCCTGGTTTAATCCTGTAAGAAAATGGAGTATAAGTATGGTATATACTACACCAAACAAAACACTATACACATACACACATTCACACCAGCAATAATAATCATACGAACAAACATACACACAGAGAGCAGATTTATAAACAACAGCTTCAGAACTTGAAGTGTATATTAGCAAGGCCTAGTATGTATTGCAAGAGGGGAGAGGGAGGGGGTTAGACAGTGTTCCTGTTTCTAATTTGTAGGCGAATTATTTGTTTTTGAGACTGGCCATGTAAACGGAGTAATAGACACACCTTTTGGATAGAGGCAACTGGGAGATTGGAGCAGTGGAAGGGAATTTTCAAGGTTTAGAGAAACCAAAGAATTATATGGACTTGGAAAATATAGTGTGGGAAATAAAAGGCCATTAAAAATTAAAATGAGGTCCCAAGTTCGTCAAAGAAATTTTAATGAGGACTGGAAAATTGGCTGGAAATAGAATAAAACAACATTTGGATTAAGAGAGAACCGAGAAATTAAGCTAGGAAAAAAAGGACAGAGGCCAAGAAGAAATTTTACTGGAGAATAATAGACATGAGGCTGAAGAAATGGTACATCCAGAAAGGAGGAGGACACTAAGAATAATTTACAGTATATAAACATAAAGATTGATATCATAAGTACTGGAAGTGAGAGACTACATATTGGAAAAAAAGTGTATAATAGAAACATAATTAAGTGAAGAGGTCCAACTAAATTTCAAAGAGCAAGTATATAATGTTTAGAGGAGAGATAGAAGAGGAAAAGCAGGAGGAGCATTGATAATGGCTCGAGATGATATGTATGTATGTGGAAGATATACATGATAAAGATGGATTGCCAGTGGTTATGTGTAACAATTAGGACAAGTAGGAAGGAAAGGAGGAGAATCTAGTAACATATGTGCCACCTAGGACTAATACATGGATACTAGATAAGCACTAGAAAGTGACAAAATGTTTGGACACCATACTGAAGAACAAAAGAAAAAGCATCATTCATAGTTGACTAACAACAGAAACATAAATTAGGAAGAAATGCAAGTGAATGGTTATACCATGGACTAATGGGTGAAGGACTGCAAAGTACGGAGAAGAACCAACTGTGCTTGACCCTGTGTTCATGAAATAAAAGAGCTTCGTCCAACCATTAAATATTATGGCTTGATAGGGAAAAGTGATTGTGTGGTTTTAGAAATTAAATTATAAGATTATGAAATACTGAAATGCAAAGAGAGTCACAAACAAGGAAGACTGAATCATGCCAAGACAAATTTTGAAGGATTAAGTAATTTGGTGGTATTAATTGAAAGGATACCATGGAGGACAAACCAGTGTAGGAGAAGTATAAAATATTTCTAGAAAAGCACAATGAGGGAGTGAAAAGCTATGTTCCCTTACACAAAGTAAGGGAGAACAAACACATATGGTACAATGCTAGATGTGCAAAAGCTAAGAAGAGTTAGGATGTAGCTTAAAGAAATTAAAGAGAATAAGAAAGAACATAAAGAAGTACAAAATGAATACAGTGGAGACTCAATACTCAAACTTGATTTATTTGGCTGTTCTAGTACCAAAAAGTTTGACTACCGATACCTATGTATAAATCAGGTAATTCATTCTGACCTTAGCAGAACCACAAGTTTACAAAAAAATTCAATGTAAATTTTTTTATAATAAACAATTTTTCCATCTCTTCCACTCACAGATCACTTAAATTGCTTTTTCACACCCATTGTCACATTAGCTCTCTAGTTCTTCAGTATGGTGGCTATGTGCTAACTGTTAAGAGTTACCTTAACACAGGATCAAGGCCATCACGTGCATAACAGAGAGATATGCTTACTGTAGTTTGCAGTGGCAGGACTGGACAGAATCTGCAGAAATGTAATGACAAAGGTTAATAAACTTCTACAGCTGAAACACAGCACTTTCTTTTCTCCTACTTTAGTGTATTGAGAGGAATTCATTTCTGTATACTGAGCACATGACAGAAGTGATTGTATCTGGCATAGAGGCATAAATTCCTAACTCTTTCTCATCCTAAACCTTCTAAATCTTGGATGAACACAGCCTGTTTTCACACCCTACATGACAGAGAGGTTGCCCACAAAAGGTACTTGAGCCTCCCCTTACCTGAATCTCATGCAATTTATATTTCTGGTCAGAATCATGCTAACTTTGTTCTTCAACTTGCCATGGGCTCCTTTACTAATAGAAAATGTTAAAATCTTTCAAAATTCATCTCCCCTAAAGACTTGACATTTGGTCAAAAACATCTCCAATAACAATACTTTTTAGCTTTCCCTCCATCTCATCCTGATGGCACCTCTGCCATGAATTTTAGTTTAAGTTTATAAAAAAAATATTTGTATAACATTTTTTATATAACAAATTAAACTAAAAGGGGCTGTGCCCTCCTGGACCACCCCTTCTAGCCGGGGGTTTGCGCCCCCTTGAACACCCCCTAATTATCCTAACCTGACCTAACCTAATGAGATTCCCTAAATGTAGCTTGAGGGCATATGGGGAGTCGGGAGTTCTGGGTGGGGGAGACATATATGAGCAATATATGGAGTTAAAAATCTAGGGAAATTTCCCTAACGTTATTATGAATTTGCGAGAGGTAATATGGGGTTCAAAATGCTCCTCGGTTGGGCAGTTTGCTGTGCCGTGGTATGTATTGTCTGAAACTGCAATAATACCAATTCGTCAATATGACTGATTAATCAAATTAGTATTGCTCAAGAAGGACAAATAATTGCATTTTTAGAAGGCAGTTTCTTCTTTTTGTATATTCACTCTAACATTCTTAATAGATATGGGATAAATTTTGAAATTTTGTGGGGGCTCAGCCCCCTCAGCAGCAAGCCCTCCCTCCTGGATCTGCCATTGATTTTAGCCAGAGAAAAGCCAAGCCATGGCACTAAGTGATAACATTGTGATTCCTCTTATGTGAAAAGTAAAACCTACTTTCCTACCAGCATCCCCATGATAGAGGCTAGAAACGATAGGAAAATGCGCCGTGCGGCCAGTCTTAATATGTATTTATGGCAATTATTTATAATCTGCCCACGTTTCCCTCACATACCTCCCATCAACCACCAGTTAAAATTCTGAATTATGTACTATAAAAATTTACCAATTATTCACTTACTACTACTTCAGTCTCAGCAGGGTCCAGTCGCACTAACCTGTCTCCCCCTAGCTACAGTATAAGACATGGTACACTTTGGTATCCAGTTCGATCACTGTAATACAACACACCATATGTTACACAATTTATCCATGTGTGGAGGAAGACTGCCTCTTGTAGATGATCGAAGGGAGGAGAGCACAGAAGAAAGAAGGTGAATACACGGATGGAATCAAGAAGATAAAAGGAAGACAAGGCATTGCAGTAAGCTCACTATTTGTCGTCTTTCTTCGTGGTACACCATTTCACAAGAGAAACCATACCTTACCTGAGGGACTGATAGCATCTGGAGGGCTGAAGGAAGTTTCTTTAGTGTAGGCAATGGCGATCACAGACTCAAAATAGAACATTTCTGCCCCATAACCTGTGGTGCTGGACTGCGGGTGACCTAGATACTTCTGAACTAGCCAGCGCGCGCCGCGCAGTTTAAAAGGGTCCTTTTGAGTTGTGTTAAAAAAAACCTTATCACCTATATTTTGGCTTGTACCGTTACGCTCTATTTGAATTAGTAACGGGGAAGAAAAGTAACAAATACCTTGCCCTCCAGAATACCAATATTAAGTTTTTTTGTTTTTTTTTTAAGACAATGGAAATCCCCCCGCCCCTCACTTTGTACTATGACGCGTCACATCATCATATTGAAGCTCCGTAGCGCCACGTGTCAGTGATGCGGAGCCTCGAACCCTTTCACACGTCAATAAAACTAATGACAAAAAACTAAAATCTAAAATCTAGCGTATTTGAATTATCCTCCGTGGATAAAAAAGTAAAATAATAATGAAAAAATAGAAATGACACACGCACACACAGAGCACTGAGACTGGACCAAAGGTTCTTAACCGGGGGAATCGATATTTCTTGGTGATATGGTAACCAAATGCTGGTGGCATTGGACTTTATTTCTGGTTATTTATATATAATTAATCTAAATTTGATAAATGCTTTTGATCTTTTATGTTTTAATCCAGCTATTGACATCTATGGTTGTTATGCTGTCGACTAATAGGACCGGTGATGGTTGTTATTTTGACAATCAAGTTCACTAAGTGATGGGGGTATGGGACCATATTGGGCAATCCATTGATGGTCTGAAATCATAAAAAAGGGTAAATTTATAGTTTAATACAATATCTCCTATCTTTACCATCACCCACCCCCCAACCCCTCCAACAAGCATAGGGGCCTTTGAGTATTCGGGGGTGGGGGGATGCATATATGAGCGACATATAACCTTTTAAAAATCTACGCATTAAGGTCCTAATATTTTTACCTCAACACAAATTTAACTGGCTGTGTGAGGCTTTGGCTAGAGGGAACTTGTCAGGACACTTGGGATCAGGCCAAGATAATAAAAATCTAGTCCATTAATTTCAGTCAGCAATGATTGTCCTGTACTAGTCACTTATGGACAAACAATTCCATATAATAGCTTGCAAGTGAAATAAGGCACTGACATTACATAAATATCAAAACAGTAACATACAACAAAATAATTAACCTAAAACTTAATGCAGAATCAGTTTCCAAAGGATAAAAATGAAAAATATGAATAAATAAAAGTCAAAATATATTTTCTGATAAAAAAGTAATAAAACTTTAGAAAATGGCATAACTGTAATGTAAACAATCATTGGCAGTTTTGGTAATAGGAATTAACTGCAATTGTTATCATTTGGCATGAAATTTGACACAAAGTTTGAATAATAATAATAAATATCATTTTAAGATTAAAACACATAGGTACACTTAAGAAATAAAGCTGCTACATTACTTCCAATAGTACTGATGTTCTTTCCCACATGCTACTATAATTTTACAATTAAGGTCACAGTAACACATCAGTCGGAGAATTGTTACAAAACAGTATCCTGAATATAAACTTTCTATTTTACAGAAGCCCCCATTAGGTACGTAGGTAAATATATGCATGCATATAGCAACTTCTCAATGATTTTCTCTTCTTTATATTAAAACTCATAACCAATATTTGCAGATTTGAGTGATCTGCATTTTCTTTTTGATCCGACATCTCTATAAAACTCAGCAAGCCTCCCATCTTCTAGTGGACTGTGTGGTGATAATGCACACACTGAGATTTCTGTTGTAGGTGTCAAAACAGAAGCTACTGGTAACGAAGCAGAGAGAATTTTTATAAGATGTTATTACGATGCCTAACTAGTTCTTTTTTATTTATGTAATATGAAATGATTTTGAGTGCTATTTAACACACACACACACACACACACACACACACACACACACACACACACACACACACACCACAAAATTTGATGTACTAAAAATAGAGGAGAGAAATTTTCACAATATGTATAGCACACTTAAATTTAAGATTAAATTGTGCAGTCACCATGGCTGTTCAGTCTGTTTATGGACGGATTTCTATCAACATTGAAGGCAGCAATTCAAATTGAAATGTGCAAAGATTCTTCCCATCTCAGATTCATATAAAATTACTATTATATTCAAAATAAAAATACAAAATTAATTTGCCAAACATTATCTAGTTAACACATTACCTTCTTATCCATGATATTTTTGTAAGATGTATAGAATCTAATTTATCTATCTATTTAGGCATAGCAATCAAAATACTATCTAAAATACTGTGTACACTACACATTTACAAGTAATATACAGTCAACCAGTTCATGTGATAACCAATATTCAAAACCGGGATTACAGTAGAAAATACCACAAGGTACAAGAGAAAATGAAACTATTATTAAAAGAAAACAAACATTACATGAGATATATAAAACCTTAAGGAATACAGTGTATGAAAAAATGTTCATTCTTTGAGATTTACCAGTATATATGTACAGAGAGATTCTCAATTAAAAAACAAGTATCTAAGCTTAAAAATCCTTTTGAAGCTTAAGCTATTAAAGTTTAACAAAAGAAACATTACCAAATGCCAAATAAATTTGCAAACACAATATGATGTGAGAGTGATTGGGTGAAGCATGAGAACACTATGAAGTGGTACACAAGATGCCAGCAGATATGCCAAGCTAGACAAGGATTGAGATCTTGAGGGAAAAAACTACAGTAAAAGAAATAAATTTTTTTTAAACATTTGAAGTATAAGTGCAAATTAGAAAGCTGCTATCAGGTGACAAAGATAAGCACATGCAAACATGGATCTTACTTTTTGAAGAAGAAAGTCATGATATATATAATAAGTATCAAAAGAGATATTAAATGATTATCATGACTGAATAGCATCTTCATACAAAAACTTAACTAAGTTCATAACTATGTAAACAGTAAAAATGTCAAGTAACTATGTTCATAAAATTCACTTAGCTGCCTATTGTATCTAAACCTATAGGATGTGGCACACTTCCATTGAACACTTCTAGGCAGGCTATTAAGAATAATTTAGTGAACCTGGCAAAATAATATCAATAATATCCAAAGTTATGTTCATTCATATATTGGAAAAGACACTGTGTCTGTCTATGTAATATCTTAGCTCAATTCACCATGATGATGCCACTGTAATGGTAGGAAGCTCCACAGCCCTTAGGTAGCAAAAAAATCTAATATCTTGTCAAATGCAGGAGGACAAAGGAGGTAACAGTGGAAGTAAGAGATCTTCTTTAACTACTAAATCTATATGACGTGCAAGCAATACCATGATATGTATATTCTACCTCATTGCAACTAGTTATAACATATGACAACCAGTCCAATTAGTTACATAATATTTTTGATGTTCTTAAAATATGAAAATTTCTGTCAATGCAGCATGGTAATGCTTTATACATGGGATGTCACAATTTACTAGGTTGCATAAGCGATGTATTTCTTGGTGAAAGCAAATAGTTGCTTAAATTACAATTATCATACTAATGCTAATACTACACTCTACATAACTCTACATAATGACTGACAAAATAATAAAATTCCTTGAAAAATCTGTATCCCTGCTAAACAGTAGTTTCTTGATGGACAGTGGCAGTTTGTTTACTTGGTGAAAGTGGAACAGCTGCCTCATCATCCAGACTGTGAACACTACGCAGACTCCCAGCATACCCATTAATTACAGATACATTAATTGGGGCAGTACGGTAATGGTTGTTTGGCAGAAATGTAGGGAAGATTGTTACTACGAGATATATAATAAGACATACCCAACTGGAAATGATCTTGATCCACACAGCTGACCACGAGCGCCCAAATGTCATGAGATTTGCTGTGAAGGGAGTGTACCAGTGGGTGAGGTTCATCATCAGGTACAGTGTGGCTAGGCCCAGCATTATATGGAAGAGTGGGTAGCTGTAGGTCACACCACTGGCTTCATTACGTGCTACTTTCTGTCCTCCAATATCTTCAACGTTGTGCCTTTGTACACTCTGTCGGGATGGACAACTTGGAAACTCAATGGCTTTGCAGTTTTCAGGGGATGCTGTGCCTACAACACTGTACATGACTGTGATGAATGTGATCAGCAGAGTAATGTAAGGGAGAATGTCATCAACCATCTTGTCTTCTACTTTTGGTCCACAGTAGAATTTTTCATGTGGTAATAATGGTCTTGTGTGAACATCATGCCCTGGTCCAATCCAAACTTCTGTTGGCTCTTGGTGCTCACGGGGAGCGCTGCCAATGGCACTCCAGGTGAGGTAGATTACATACACACACACAAGGGAGGAGTGAAGAAGTCGTAGCCGAAAGTCTTTTGGACCTAAAATTAAAATGACACAAAATGTTATGTAATGCAAAGAATTTCAAGCAGCATAAGTTCTCTCAGTGACAAGATATGCATCACATAAATCAAGAAAAGTAATCATTAAGAAGAGCATAACACCACTTCTTAATTAAAGCTCAGTAGCTCTTCAGAAGTAACTGGGTGACTGGGTGTAGTGGACAGTGGCACTGCTGTGGTGTGAGAATGAAATGCAGGAATCATGGTGCCAGTGGTGAAACGAGGCTGAAGGTTGTCATATGATGTGCTTTGTGCCTTCACAGAATTAAAGCCTTTATTATTTACCTATAAACTGCTTTGTAACTTAATTTCATCAGCATATTGATGAAGGTGATAGAGAGAACTAGTACTAAAACTGCAAATCATCTGAAGGGAAAGGGAAAGATGTGGAGAGATGAGAAAATTTCCCACAACTTTTTGATTTTTGCTCACTTCCTCATATCACTTTGTCACAAGCTTACAAAAGAGTTCTGCAATGCATATTTTAGATTTATTCATCTATTTGTTCTTGTATATGATGCTTCACTTAATAAGGTCTCACAAAGAACTACTAAAATAATCTATATTAAGCATAAACTGAAATACATTCTTCTTACCTTTCTTTACTATGGCCACAACTGAAACTGCCATACATGATGCAGCGTTGATACCTATAAACCAAAGGTTGAGGCGACAACGTGACTCAGGTACAAAGAACTTCACAAGAAGGAAAACACCACAGGCACAGATGAGGTACATCAGGATGGATAGTGACACTGCCACTCCTGAAAAATAAAAAATAATAGTAGAGCACACATAACAGTTAGAAAGGACAGAAAAATTAAGATGAAGTGCAGGGTGAAAGAAACAAAAGTTATTGGTGGATGAAAAAAAACCTTTAACTGCATTAATTAAAAAAAAAAAGGGTCATATCAAGGAATAATGAAACACACAGTGCTGTATGGTGCTAAAATAAGAAACACTTGAGCACCAAAAAAGAAATCCTTAAGTGCAATGGAAACAGAGTGGTTGAGTAGCGTGTGTGAAGCAACATGAATGGATAGGGTAAGAAACAAAGAGGTAAGAAAAACTAGTGTTTCAAAACAATTTGCAGAATGGGAAGATCTGCATGTGTTAATATGGTCTGAGCATGTGGAGAGAGAATAAAAACAAAAATAATGAGGTCTTCAATGACACTCAACTGTCCCTTTCTTCTACACTGAACATTCTCAGTCTATCCTTTACTTATAATCTAAACTGGAAACTTCACATCTCCTATCTAGCTAAAACAGCTTCTTTGAAGTTAGATGTTCTGAGCTGTCTCTGCCAGTTTTTCTTACTTCCCCAACTGCTAACTCTATACAGGGGCCTTATCTGTCCATGTATGGAGTATGCTTCACATGTTTGGGGAGGCTCCACTCATACAGCTCTATTGAACAGGGTGGAATCAAAAGTTTTTCGTCTTATCAACTCATCTCCTCTGACTGACTGTCTTCAGCCTCTTTCTCATCGCCGCAATGTTGCCTCTCTTGCTCTCTTTTACCGCTATTTTCATGCTAACTGCTCTTCTGATCTTGCTAACTGCATGCCTTCTCTGCTCCCATGGCCTCGCTGCACAAGACTTGCCTCTTCCTCTCACTCCTATTCTGTCCACCTCTCTAATGCAAGAGTTAAACAGTATTCTCAGTCTTTCATCTCTTTCTCTGGTAAACTCTGGAACTCTCTCCCTCCTTCTGTATTTCCATCTGTCTATGACTTGAACTCTTTCAAGAGGGATGTGTCAAGACACTTATCCCATTTTTTTGGCCACTGAATTGGAACTTTCCCAGGGACCGGCACTTCTTTTGTTCTATTTTTGTTGCCCTAGGCTGCCTCCCTTCTACATGAAAAACTAAAAACAAATGATTTTTTTCCTATTGATTACTTTGTTCAATTAAAGCGAATCTACTTAGCGCGAATGCTTTTATCCACCAATTTATCGTGCTAATTGGAGCTCTACTATATATATATATATGTATATATATATATATATATATATATATATATATATATATATATATATATATATATATATATATATATATATATATATATATATATATTCCTTACACTTAACAGTCATAAATGCAAGTACATCTTGAGTAATGGTAAAATTACGGTTTCTAACTTCCATACAATTCTGTGAGATATTCATGTGGTTCTCAACTAAAATACAAAATTTCATACATAGATAGACCATTATGTTTTGGCTTAACTTTAACACAGCAAATAGGGCATTAAGATGCCTACCTCCATACCAGCAGCATGAAGACCCTCCATTGTGAACTCTTGCTGCCAGCTTGTCTGTCCACGAGTGATAAAGGAACACCAGTAGGAACAACTGAATCACAATGAAGAATGCTGCACCAGCCATGGCAGTGTACATCCAAACTGAAAATAATAACAATCATAAATGAAAAATGTAGATCAGCTTAACTCTTCATACTATCCTTCCAATCCCTTCATGTTCTCCACTTAACCATACATTATCATCTTCAATAGTCAGTCTTTCTTATTCACTTTACTGTTTGCCTATATCACTGCAATATTCCATCCTGCTTGATCTCTTATATTTTTTTCCTATTCCTTACTCACTCCATGAGTTACTCTACATCTGCTTCTCAAACACATTATCAGCACTGCATTCTCTTTACTTTTCCCTTCTAATTCCCATATTCAATATTGTTGCCTCAAATACAACAATAGACAACAGCAACAATAACAAAGACAACAACAACAACTACTACTACTACTATAAGTTGACCACCAATAATATGTATAAATATTTTTTTCAAAATCTTCACTGTCAATGAAAGCTTGATTTATGGTTATAACTTGGAAGCAAGACAAGTCATCTATATGAAAGAATTCAAGTTCACCCTGACTAAAGAAAGTATGCCACTGTAAAGTGTGTACTAATGCTTTTACAACATGGAAGGAATGGTTCACATTTTGTTCTTTCTTACAGTTTAACACAAAAAGATATTTTCCCAAATTCAAAATCAAAGGAAGCAGTTCATATATGAAGTCCCTGAAAGTACAGCAGAGTGGAACAGAAGGGTAACATAATCTGCATACTGTACCACTGATAAACAGATGATTTGTGTCTGGAATGAAGAATGAACCAAAACAAAGGAAGATCAGAACAAGTGACTTGTAGAACCACATTCCATTGTGGAGTCCTGCACGACAGTCTCGGCTACTTTTCACACCTGAAATTCAATAAAGTGTTTCACAATGTGTATGAAATAGAAAAAATGAAATATAAAACTTCATTTGAATGCTTTACTTAAACCATTCATATCAATCAAGGAATCTTGTCTAACAAACAAGTTACCTAAGATGGATTTTCATTAATTCTTCAGAAAAATTTATACAGTATGTGCATGTATGAGAATCTGACATCTTATCTCAGTTACAGCTCTTTCAGAATACTGACTTAGTGTATTGATAGATCCATGATATATAAAGTGTCAGATGAAAATAATCTAATATTTCAAATGATAATTATTCCTAACATCCAGACTTAACACCTATATTGAGCATGCTTTTATAAAATTTTATAAGGCCTTAATTTTATCATCCCTTCACAGCAAAGTAAAAGTTCTTACCTAATAATGCCTAAATCCTCCAAAAAATTATAGCCTTGGATGGAAAAATACTGAAAGACTGGACATTTGCCATTCTTATTATAGATTTTTGAGGAGTAGTAAAAAAAGAAAGGCATCTGCCAAAACACTGTTGTATATTATGACTTTCCCAAATGCTCTAATACTTTATATCCCATGCTACTAATGCCACAGTACTCATAAATCATGGAATGAAATATTTACAACAGTACTGTAGTGACTAAAACATGACAGCTGAAAAAAATGTATATGGGTCTCGAGATGAACTAGGGTTAATCAGCTTTAGCATATCCATGAGAATCCTGAGAGATATTTGCTACTCAACAAAAGCTTTACAGGGTCAATATATCCTACATAAAAATCCTTCTCTAGTGTTTTCATGATATTTTTATGCAGGATATGAAACTACATGTACAGAGAGAGAGAGAGAGAGAGAGAGAGAGAGAGAGAAGCACTCACCACATGTGATCAACATTAGTAGAAAATGGTAAACAGTGATTGCAAATCCGAGCCTGTACACTGCTGTGTACCCCAGTGCTGCTTCACACCGATCTCCTGCACCCAGCCATATACACACTTCATTCTCATCAGGAAACTGGAACAAGTATTCAAATAATATAATAAGCACATTGAAAATGATTCTATGGAAACTATCTCATGATAACTTGCCAATACAAAATCATGAAGTCAGACCATCAGCTATAAGACGGTTTCTTATTTCTAGTTACCTTTGAAAACAAGCATAGATATTAGTCTTATACTCTATACAAGTCTTACCATTTCCATGATAGCTTCTTGCACATGCTCCGACATCATGAGGGCCATGACAGCTACACCAAAGAATAAAAACATTATATAAACAATTCTAGTTGATGTAGATTCATTTACACTTGGGCAAAAGCGGCAGCAACAACGACATGATGAGGTGCCACACAGACAGCCAATCTGCAATGAGGAATGACATTTGAAATCCAAAATCTAATACTCCACAACTACAATATTTTGATAATCCCAAAGAATATGCATGTCTTACAGCATATGTTGCTGTAGCTATGTACTGTATTTTGGGATATAAATGTTACTTAAGAACATAACATTTTATATGTGATATATACATATATGAAATATTAGTAATTAGCTGTTTGTGAAATTGTCAAGTTAAAAAATTTGTTGCAGATTATCTGTATGGAATGCATTCATGAAGCTAAGTGAAAAAGTTCACCTTTTTTTTTAACAGAGGAAGCAATTCTTGTGTTGTTCTAGCATTTTCTGAAGTTAAATAGCTAATTTTTTTTTTGTCTAACTATTCATCTTAGTGAGTGGCACTATATAATAACATATACCTAACTCAGATCCAAAATATTCTAAAAAGGAGAGTGGAACAAAACTGCTTGGACAGCTATTTTGTGAAACACCCTGCACACAAAAAAAGCAACGTTGAAAACCAAGTTAATAAAAAGTGAAGTAAAGAAAAAGTAGCAATTAAATACATTGATAAAGCTTTGAGTTTAGGGTGAATAAAGTAACTGAAAAGGCAAGACAAACTCCTCCAATTTCTGCATACCTCCTCCACCCACACTTTCCCCCATATGGGGAACAATGTTGTAAATGAACATCTGTGGCCTCTATTCTACAGTGTCTAGAAGAGGGTTATCAATAAGCTTTTCTGTGATTAATAGAGCAGCGGGGCTCCTGTGGGCAGCTAATTTTGTACGCTCCAGCTGATAACATCCCATGGAATGCCATCCGTGATCTCCGAAATAAATGTTATTAATCCAGTTTACCTATTCATATTTTCTTTTTTTAGTTTCCATTGTTTTTACACAATATTTGCATTTATAAATACCTTTTCTTACCTAAAAATGCAAGAAAAGTTAAAAACAAAAAGAAACAGAAGGGGAGGGAAGAGAATTACTGGATGATGGCATCATCCAATGATGAATATTTTTACTCAGAATATTTACTTTTTTGCTTTAATCCCTATGTTACCTATGCATGCATCATCCTGTTTCTACCAATATAATTCAATTTTGAAACATTTCGAAGCCACCACAAGGTTCAAGAAAGTATAAAGATACAGCTTTTTTTTTTTTTTTTCCAGGAAAGGATCCCCTACACTTTCCTGTAAGACTCTGGATTCAATGTTTTCAGTCCCAAGAAATGTGTACTACTCACAACACTGCCCTCAGCTCGCCTTCCTGTAAGATTAACTCATTCTTGTGCAGCAGCTTTTGTTACTACATGATTTTCTAGTCTTTGATTTCTTACCTTAATGATGGTCCTCCGTCCTCTGCCACAATTCCTATATTTTCAACCGAAAGTAAAATTTTCAGTAAACAGCATCCAGACAATACTAAGTTCTTACCCATACCACTGTGTACACCCTAATAGTTGAACCATACAGACCCAAATACATTACTACATTAGTTCATTTATGACCCCAAAATACCATGAAATTTATCAAAAAGAAATACTTTTATCTTGAAATTAAGCTAACCAATTTTTCAGTCGGAGTATAAAACCAGCAAGAAGAAATAATATAACTCATAAAGACAAGGCCAAGGAAAAGATCCTGTGTAACAAAACTTCCAAGTCCCGGGATAGTTTGGAAAGAAGTGCATTTCATCAGTACCTATTTTCTTAATACCTTCACAGCACACAGAGCCACTAGAATACTTACTTGTGCCCTGAAGCATGATTTGTCCTCAATAAGTTCTTGTCCTCCGTACATCACCGACATTGTTGATGAAATTTAAGAGATCTAGTTTCAAAACAAAAACAAGTTCACCAAATTACCGGATGGAATTAATCACTTCCTGAGACACATTGTATTGGATGCGTCATCACACCGCTATGACTTACTCTCTCACCAAACTATCCATTTAAAAATTGTTCGAACTGAGTAAAAACTCCACTGTTAGCTGTCTGAGGAGGAAAGTTGATTGCCAGTGATGACAGTGTAGAGCAGCGGGCAACCCTCAGCAGCTGTCAGTGTGGCGGTACAGACTCCAACCAGGGACAAAACGCGAAGAAACTTGAAAAAAATGAAATAAATCTAGCCAAAGAAGATGAAAAGAGAGAAATGGAAAGAAAAATGTATCTTGAATAATATAAATGACAGTAACAAAACATAACTAACAAAACTATCACTTAGAAATAAAGGATTTCACTGAGTAGACAGTAAGTGAAAGTGAGGGAGCAATAAGGAGTAGAGGGAGGGGTAAGGGCAGACAAAAAGTAGATCAATCAGCAAAACTAACAGATACGTAACTAAGAATCCCCCGAATTCTTATATCGTTATGGACTCGCTCAACACGAGTATTTGGCGTTGTCGATACCTGTGCAGACGGACAAAGATTCGGATCTTCAAGTCGCTGGTGATCCCTGTCCTACTTTATGGCTGTGAGACATGGACACTGAACACCGACCTGAAGAGGCGAATTGATGTCTTTGGTACTAGATGCCTTCGCAGGATTATGGGATACCTCTGGTATGACTTTGTGTCAAATCAGCGATTGTTCCGTGAGACCGATTCAAGGTCTATTACTAGCGTAGTCCGTCAGTGCCAACTGCGGCTATATGGGGGGGATGTGGTGCGATACGCGGAAGCCGATCTTGCTTATCGGGTTGCTTCCGTAAGGAACAACCCGACTTGGAGAAGGCCAAGGGGACACCCACAGAATTCTTGGTTGCGGCAAGTCGATGCCTCCTGCTGGGAGTCACTCGGTATGGGAAGGGAGCCTGCATGGAGACTCGCGAGGCGTGACCGCCAGGAGTGGCGCCGTAGGGTAGGCGAGGCAACGCGCCCCCCGGCGTATGCCCCCCATGATTGATTGAAGTAGAACGGAACGAACCCAGTGTACTACCTATTGTTGCTACCAACTTTTACCACACTACAAGACTCCAGCCCGGCCACAAAGACACTACTGTGAATAATAGGGAGCGAGTCCAAGGCGCACGCTGACCCATATTCTGGTGAATCAATAGAGACGTGACCTTGTGACAGATTGCGAACAAGATTATATTATGTGTATTTTGACCAAGGATATTCCTTGGTCTATACAGACTCTCTCTTCAGGACGATCCCGTGTGAATAGATTCCATAAAATGTGAATCCGAAGGGGAAGTGATAAGTATAATATATATATATATATATATATATAT
>CM035197.1:14851127-14868627 GCA_020233015.1 Callinectes sapidus | reverse complement strand
ACTGTGTTTTGCCATTTTACTTCAGTCTCAAGTCGTCTGATTTGCTAACAGTCTCCTTGCTAAGTCTGACATTTGGTAGATTCTTAACAGATCACGAGACTCAGGGCTGAGGGGAAAAAAAAACATCAAATACTGTGGACCCAAGTGAAGAGGGTTTCTCTATCTACGACTACAGCTGCACGACGCTTTGGTGGTCATGTAGGAAGAATCAAGCTGAGGTACTTGGTTGGTAACACTGGAACTGTGGTAGGTAGTAGTACTGCACGTAGGTATGTACTTAACAGGCGGATTGGAATTTTGGGAGACGAAGAAAAACAGGAACCGAACAATAAGCCAAGGTTACAGAAAACGATATATAATAAGTTGAGGGCGGGATTGGAGGTGCGTGACTGAATTTGTAGTAGTAATGGGAGGACCAGCTGGGCGGGGGTGGGCGGTGGGAGTGGGGTTTTGGCACATCGGGACCAGACTGAGGTGGGGGAGGAGATGGGTGGGAGGGCGGGTGGGTATCGGTGGGCGGGCTGGGGAGGAAAGGGAACGGGATGGGCGGTGTGAGTCGGATGGGGTGTAATGTGGAGGGAGGAAAGAGGTGGAAGTTATCGTCGGAATATTTACGCAACAAACTGAAATACTGAGTCGTCACATGGAAAGCCTCCTCATCCACGGTGTGTGTGTGACCAGCCGGGTGGCGGGGGAGGCTGGAGTGGGCCGCTTGGATGTAAAACAAAGTAACCGATGACAGGGAAAAAAGAGAAGGTTTGGTCCACTCCGCTCCCTGGACCGATAAATTAACACACTGATATGTACAAAGCACAATCATTTCACCGTAGCCACTGAGTACACTAACATGAAAAGCAACTATCATGATTACTAATAGCCCTGATATTCTTTTTCTCCTCATTACACCTCTAATACACATGTTCCATAGTCAAAAATCTTACCTTTGTAAATATAAACAACAGATGCATTCTTTTAAACACTCTCATATACATAAAATCAGCTGCAAGATGGTGAACAATGGTGTGTATTTACAGACAAGAGAGCAACATAACCTCTATCCCCCAGCACAGGCAACGGGGCTAGTGGTGCTGCAGCGGGGGACTAGGAAGGGAGCTATACAGGAGGGGAGGGCGCCGACGGAGGGGGGAGGGAGGGAGTAGTGGCGTCATCACCTAGGAAAGGATGCTAACTGCTTCAATGCATCTCCAATGGTTTTGCTGTAAAGTCACGAAAAATGGTCTCTAGTACCTTAACCATAACACTCCTAACAACAATAAGGCTAATTATTATTATTATTATTATTATTATTATTATTATTATTATTATTATTATTATTATTATTATTATTATTATCATTAGTTATCATTCATCAATCATATTTATAATTCAGTTAGTTGTTATCAATCATTATTACTGGCATTATTACATCATATTGTGGTCTTGATTACGATGCGAACTTTGTTCCTGTATACAGCATTATATTAATTTATTTTATAATTTATTTTCGCTATTAAAAAAAATATTATCATTGTTATTTTTTTGCTTTTATTTTATACAGAAGACATTCAAGCAGGTTCCACCCTCCGAGGAAGAAAGCATGACAATATCTGCAGAATTTGTGAGAATCCATGACATTTCAGCCCCACAACCAGCGGGGACAAGGCGCTCAGTGGGGGAGGGGCGGCACTCCTTACCATTCCTCTAAGGCGCAGGGCGGGGAGGACAACCGCACTCACACCACACACAGTCAACCAACCTCACGCCTCTCACTCAACTCATCCCGCGCTGGGCCAACACACACCTACACACCACGCACACCCAACCACCACGCAGTCTTGCTCTTTCTTTCTCTCTTTCTTTCTTTCTCTCACACACCAGGAATAGAAACTCCACACCACACCACACCACACCACACGATGGGTCTAGCCACACCCAGAACACGTTGCACCCCAACAGTTGGCTTCTGAAACAAGTAGCAACATCTCACAATCTAACTGCACCCCTAACAACAACTTTTATCACCTTATTGTAGTACACTATGAATGAATACACAATAATACTTAACGAAATGACTTCCTCACACCACACACAGGCAAGCAAGTGCAATTTGTAACACTTAATGTAGCTCTGACCACTCTATTAAACCTTTGTAGCGCTCACGCCACAGCTTCAGTCTAAATATATTTGGCCAGATAAACATACCAGCTCATTGGGGGTGATTCTATATCTCACACACAGGTCTGACACGAAACAAAGTTTTTTTTTGCGTTTTTACAAGTATGTTTTCATAATATTAAGCAACTGTATAATTTTATACTCTTAAAATACAAACAGTCATTCACAAGAGGCTCAGCAGTTGTCTCTGTGTTGAGTGTGAGTATGGCTGCCACCTCAGTAGAGAGCCCATGTACTGTACCGGACATGCAAACACTACCATAGTGCAGGTACTACAGACACTGGTCGGTGCTGGGCCGGGAGAGGGACAAACGCCTGCCGCCGTGACCCGATACTCGTCTTGAAAAATGTTCTCGATGGGGGAAAGGGCCACAAAATTTTTAGGGGTTAATTACAAGAGATCACACCAAGCACCTACGGAGGAGTGATTGTGCTCTTTCTGATATGAGAGAACCGGAACCCTGTAGAGTTATTCACCTTGGGTTGGCTGACTACGGGTACTATATTGTATTTTTTTCATGAAATGACGGTCTGAGTGACGAATAACTTGAGGATTCTCGCTTCCGGGTGACTCAAGCCGAGTGCCGGGGTGCTCTGCTGCCTTGTTGCCGTCCTGTGCACTCTCAGCAGTGTTCTAACTTCTCATTATTGCTACAAACATATGCGACTGAATGGAAGGAGGAGGGAGGCCTCGTTTCAAGGAGGTACATTCCCACCTGAGAGAAGAACATCCTAATTCAGCAGATTAATGAAATAAAAAACAACAGTAAAAGAAGGCAGGTAATGAGATGGTGGTTTTACTTAATGTCGTTGATTAGTAATACTAATCAGTGTGGAACAAGAAGGAAGGGTTATGGATGTATAGGCATAGGAAGCTCTTCAACTATAAAAAAATGGTGCAAATGAACGTGGTATTATACACTTTTGTAAGAATTAAACCAAACAAATCTAGGTGCGTCTGCAAAAAGGTGTCAGCTTCACCTTCTCAGCTATTGAGTTCAAACTTGCAAGGAAATGGAAAGTTGAAATTTGCACTCAATAAATTTTTTCCATTAACAAGAGCCTTTCTCATTCTAGAAAAAAAAAAAAAAAACAATGATAACGAACAGCACTCCAAAGATGACGATATCAATGGCTGAGGTTAAGCTGAAGGGGAGCCAGCCAGTGGTGTGTGAAAGCGGAACCAACGTGGTGGTGGCGGCGACCGGCTGGTGCTTCACACAGCTACCCAAGACAGAGTTCCTCCCTACATCCATGAACAGCCTAGAGTGTGCGTGATTGTTTACTTTTAGATACATAACATCTCGATTAAGAGCGGCGACCGTTAGCAGACTTTGGGATATTATGGGAGTGGGAAAATCAGGTGACAACAGATTCCTATACGCAGTGCCAAACCTGAGTATTGGCTGCCTGGAACGCAGCTTTAGTTTCTGAGTGTTTGGTATAAGTTGAAGAAATGGTTCATGCAGATGGTGACTGGCTTGTTGGTGGAGACTGGACTACACAAACAGCAGCTACCTTCAGTAATGTGTGGAAAATAACTACAAAAGAAGAAAAAACACCAGGAAAACCCAACAAGCCAATGTATTCTTCAAGTACTGGTGGAAATGCATTACTGAATTCCTGGCTTCTGAGGTACATACAGCGTTCAGACCAATGCCGGCTTGTCACTTCCGTCTCGGCGTGGCCAGTTTACAGTAAAATTGAAGTAACGGTATTTACACTTATTTTGTTTTAAGGTTTTGATGTCTTCATCACTGGCCTACAAACATTGGTGGACATGATCTAGCTACTGCTGATTGGCTCAGTAATGCAATCATGGTGTGGACTGCTTCACTCGCTCGCTCACACTGACCCTACACAACTATACGGAAATGTGAATGATCTCAAGGTATTTTCTTCACAGTATTCTAAGTATAAAATTATTAAATAGACTAGAAGCAAAAGAAAATGTACATATAAAAAATTTGACACCATTCAAGTACAAGAGCACTGCAGAAGTGTGAGTGCAACCCTGTCAACACTGATAAAGGAATGAAGGAATATGGCATCTGGTTCGCTCATCCGTCGTCTGTCGTTCCTTAAAAGTACATTTGGGCAAATACTATTCATGCATTTCACTTAACCACACAAAGATGTCTGAAAGGCAGTTGAACTGACAAAGCACCAAAACTCGTGCATGCAAGCTGAGGTCCTCGTGGCCCCGGCAGCGACGCCGTCCACAGCGCGCATGACCACGACTCCGGAGCACCAGACACTGCCAGCACGCCGGGCGCTGGGCTGGGCACTTCCTGCGCGGCGGCAGTGCTTAGACGCACCCAGGTTGTGCAGTGGGGGAGCTTTTGTGACCTTGGTGAAGGAAGATGGAGTTCCTGGTATGATGTTCAGCACAAACATGACCACAGTGTCCGGGTGACCTTAGGGTAACGGCGCAGTGTGCCAGGGCTAACGCGAGGGTTGTGAGTCACCTCGGAGTCTAATGGTCCTGATGGACTCTGGTAGTGTAAGTTAAGTTAAAACTGCATCATGTGACTGTACTGTTTAGGTTACTTAAGTAATTTATTAACTGGGTTATTCTTTTGCTGCTTTTGAAGGCTTGAGGCACTCATACGCCCAGCAATTGAGGGAGATCCAACTCATGCTCTCTATGTCTCCTGAAGTGACAGTAGAGTTACAGAAACAGTTGATGATGTCAAGGAAGGTGATAGATATTAGACATCCTTTACAGAGATTTGGAATTATGCTACACAGCTACTTTTGTGGATTAAAGGGATTTCTAGGCGGGTAACGTCCCCTTTGGCTGAGGTTACTGAATGACTGACTCGGTATCAACGTCATATTTCAACCTCAGCTACTGATCACCGTGAATACCGTCACCGCCAGGTCAGCCGGGGTCAGGGCTGCAGCACGCCGGGTAGCATCAAACAGTGTCTGGTACTCTACCTCACAGTCTGCATGGGAAACATCGGGCGTGAGGGAAATGGAAGCCATCTGGCAAGTAGTTTGCACCGCCGTTTGAATACTCTCAACACCACAGACTACTGGGGCAGCGCAGACACTTGGCTCCCCGTCTGCTGACTCCAGTGTCCGCACTCCCACTGACTACAAGCTCTTGGCAGTTTATCTAGTGATAATATTTGACATCTCCACTGAGACAATATATTAAATTAAAAGTTTGTGGCAGTGATTTGTAACACAAGTTGCATAAATCCCGCAGTGGCCTCGTTCCGCAGGCGGCGACCGAGGGTAATGCTTAGGCTTGCCCATAGCTGTGGTGGTGTGTCCCCAACATCCTCTTGTATGCACATCCCAATAACACCTTCTCTTGGTCTCCAGTATAGGTGACCCTCACCTGCCCAAGTAATTCCACGTACTGATGCCAGTACCTAGAGGACACCACAGACTTGAGGAGGCTTTGGAACTTCCTTGCAACAAGTGATGTTAGGGATTCAGCTAATTTCTTCTGGGCTGCAACTAGTGCTATTTTAGGCTTTACTTAACACATCAGAACCTCACCCATTGCTAACATGGCAGCAGCCAGTTAACTGGGGTCTGGCCAATTTCACGGAGACTTGGAGAGCAGCGACAGATTTACGAGAGAGCCATCGTACAGACCAAAGATGCTGGACCTAAGGTGGCATTACTTCCTTGTACACAACCACAGAACTCAACACTCAGAGGACCTGCTAGGGCGTCCCAGTGGCCAAGGAACTGGCTAGCTGGACGCCGTCTCGGCCCCGTCCTTATCCTCCTCGGTCTCCGTCTCCGGGTCGAGGCCGCGGGTGGCAGTGAGGGTTGACGCCGCCTCCGAGGACCCTGCTGGCAGGGAGCTTGTCGGAGCAGCGGTAGTGGATGGCGGGGACGTGATGGAAGAGGTGGGTGTGGAGGTGGTGGAGGTAGAGCCGGGGGCAGAGGGCCCACTGGCAGCTCCACTCCCGGGGTCTCCACCAGAGCTGGTGGTGGCCATTGCCCCGAGCACCAGCTTGGGCCGGAGATTAACAGGAGGATTCGGGGAGGAGTCGCTCTCTGAGCCTGGGGACTGGCTGGTGGGCGTGGTCCGGGGTGTGGTCCTGGGTGTGGTCATGCGGCTGCCGGGACCCCCGACCTTCCGCCTCCCCGGGTCCAGGTGCGAAGGCCGCGCACTCCGAGCATTCGCTGCTTCCGCTTCCCGAGCTGTCTGGAACAAACAGTGTAACAGAGTCCGCCAGAGGGGGACACCACCCTTCTTGATGCTCCCCTCAAATGCTCACCTCACTTTGAACTTATAATTAGAACTTATGAAACTAAGAACTTGATTTATGAAGCCAAGTCACTTGCAGTGTATTCTTAATGAAGATATTACAGTATTTCATTATAGAAATATAGATTGCACTTATCGTTAATAGTTACTTACATTTGAATTAATCAATTGATAATTCTCGCTATCTGATAAGCGAGTTATATTTAGTCTACATGAATGGTTGTCACGGAATGCAAACACTTTGGATGCTGCACAATGAGACGACAGTGACATGATGAAATGTGAAATGAATTTTGAAAACATTTTATTACTATGTGTTCAGTGCACAAAGAAGCTAAGAATATTAATATTATGGTAAATCTACTTTCACGTCAAGCTTTACTTAACTATTCTTACACTGCATTATCTTAAATAATGTACACACTGCAAAAATAACTAGTCTAATCTTAAGTGCAAATCATACATCATATTATTTACAGAATATTATAGGACACACACACACACACACACACACACACACACACACACACACACACACACACACACACCACACACACACACACACACACACACACACACACACACACACACACACACACACACACACACACACACACACACACACACACACACACAACTATTATGTTAACGTTCTTCCATACACCGTAGGTTGTACTGAGTGTTGCTGACAAATGGAGTTCACCATCACCGTGGCGGGGCTGGTGGCGCTGGTGGTGATAACCGTGAGGCAGCGTAGGGTGAGGAAGTAGTGATTTCAAGCACGTTTCGAAGCTTTTGAATGATCTCTTCCTGCAACACACTAATTATTTATCGGGTGAAGTGCACTAATGAGAGACAAACGATAAAGAATGAGACGCCACACTAAGAACCTCTCTGCGTTTCATACTGATACATTTCGTAGCATTCCTTGCTCCCAGTATTCTGTCTCTTGTGGTTATGAATGTTGACGTATAAGATGGAGAATGATATATGTCAGGCAGTCGTATTTACAGTCCTATATTTGTTCAGTTCGATGATGAAAATAAATAACCTGTGTGCGATAATACTTCAAATGTGGTTACTGAAAATAGTTAATAAAAATTATATATGTCTTAGAACTTGGATCGAGTAAAAAGGATAAGGTAATTGTTCGTTAGGTACTGCTCTTCACTCCATAATGGACACACGACTAAGTGTGTGTGTGTGTGTGTGTGTGTGTGTGGGTGGGTGGGTGTGCGTGTGTGCTCGCGCGCGCGTTTAGTTTAGTACTACTGGATAACCTCGTAATAGCTACTATAGGAAGGTCGCCCTAATCCATGCATAACACCATGTCACGATAGCGCAATCTGGCACTTGCGTACATAGGGAAGGCACAGCGCACGAGGTGATGTGAGGGAAACTCTACTAAGGATGCTACAGTACCGCTCCCTACTCCTCCATCACCAGTATCTACGAGGAGCTTGGCTTACGCAGGTTGGTTGAACCTGAATGGCCAACATACCCGTACTTATAGTCCACATGCCCAGGGAATCATGGCAATTACTCTCCCTCGGTGAAACAAGCTCATTATTGGTGCTTACTGTACTGTGAGTTGCATTCGGGATACAGTACAAGGGAGGAGAGAAAGCCTACAATAACTTGGGTGTCTTTAGCATGTCTGTAGCAGCTTCCTAAGTATAGTCATGGTCGGAAGTCAAGTAACATGCAGCCGAGAATGTCTTGTGTTTTCCCTCCATCTCAAGTTGTCTGACTCTTAGCAGATCAGAGGGCTTTAAGACTGAGGGAAGACTGGAAACAGAGAAAGGGAATGCGTTATGTTATTCGACTTCTTTCCGCGACTGTACGATACTTTATAGTTTACCACGATACGCTTGACATGGCTATGGCCCATATTCAGATACACTTTGCTCTCTCACTACGACTCTTTTCAAAGGCTGCAAAGATAATTAACCGGGTTTTCAAGATTGTTTTTCCTTAAATAATGTAAAAATCTTGCTAATTTGTCACATAAATAACATTCTTAAAAATCCGTGCAGTTTCAATCACAGCTTTCAGAAAAGAGAGGAGGTGGTGATACGCAAAAGTGTTTTAGAGTCTGGGCCTGAGTAATAGGTGACGTGACAGCTCACTTGGCGTCCCCGGCACTGGAGGACCAGCAGCCTTGCGCCTCTACCAACTAACTAGTATCTCTTTACATACTAACACTCTTCGGATCATCAACCTCGTGAGTCTGTGAAGAGAAATCCACACACAGCCACATTTTAATAAGAGTTAAAAATAGAATTACCTAAAAAAAAGAGAAATGAATAAATGAATAAAGAAATAAACAAATGAAAGCTAAAATGATTAAAAAGATAACTTGATGAATATTCAAGAAGAAAACAGTGCACAGACACACTTCGATAAGATATAAAGCAGATAAATCTATACATGCAAAAGGAGTGAACTAAAGTAAATAAAAGAAAAACGAGTATATAATAAGGAAGCAAATCTTTAAAAAAGAAAAATGCGTAATGTAATGAGTTTGAAATAAAGTTATCTATGCCTGGAATAAATAAATAGCTCAAAAATTAATAAAACAAAGAAAAATACAGAGAAACAAAAATATGTAACAGATCAATTCACATAACCACATTTTAATAATCAGGAATTCAAGATGACCTGATGTGGTTATACGTGAATCCTGAAAAAAAATAAATAAATAAAACCGGAGCAAAATCAAGTAGTACAGAGAGAGACAAAATAATCAAAGCATATCACATAAGAAAAATTGAGACACAGCTAAGTTTTGATAATTACTCAAGCCGTATGTTCATCTAAAGGTGACGGCCGAAATGAAAATAAAGTGAAGCAGAAATAAGAACACACGGAAATACCATTGAAAAAAAACACATCTATATGAAGTAAAAATTCATGCATGGTTAAATCTGTCAAAAAAAAAAAAAAAAAAACTATGAAACGTGAATGGTAATGAACCTTAAGGATAAATAAACCTTAAGGATAGAAATGAAAAATAATATATGTTACCTCGTAGGGAGAAAAAAGAAAAAAATAGTGCCATTGGACTTAAATAAAAAATAAAAATGAAACAATTTATGATAATTATTTCTCTCTCTCTCTCTCTCTCTCTCTCTCTCTCTCTCTCTCTCTCTCTCTCTCTCTCTCACACACACACACACACACACACACACACACACACGTGAGACAAATATAAGCACATTGATTTACAACACATGAAACAGCAACGTGTGAAAGGAGACAATAGTGATACAAGAAATATCCTTTATGTGTGAGGAAGTGAGAAAAGCAACGGAAAGAAAATATGAAGGAAGATGAGAACTACTATTGATCGAAAGAAGTGATAAAAAAGAAAGAAAGAGAGAGAGAAGTAGGGATACGGAAGTATGAAGTAAGGAAAAGGAAGCGAAGGGATAAATGTATGCATGAGGGAGAAAAGTACAAGAAGGTGGGTGCAATGAAGGAATAAATGAATGAGGAAAGAAAGTCAGGAAAGAAAACACACAAAAACGAATGAAAGAATGAAATGAAAAGGGATAAAAATAAAAATGCGAGAATGAATCAAGGAAGTGAGGTAGGAAATGAGAGAAACTAATAAGGCAAGACGGAAAGAAGAATGATAGAAGCAAATAGAATAAAACAACTGAAGGACTGAGACAGGAAAACACGACAACAGGGACAACACACATATGCAAAAACAAACAAACAAATAAATAAAACAATAAAAAGAGAGAAGGAAAGAAGGAAAGAAAAAGAAAAAAAAAGAAGGAAACAACGCGAGGCAGCAACAAGAAGTGAAGACAGACAAGACGAGGGTGACATTACCTGACTTGGAGGGCCAGAGATCGAGAAGGAACTTGAGAATACTAATAGGCTGGTGGAAGTCCATGGGGTCCTCACTCTCACTCTGCAGCATCAACACAGGCCCGAAGCAGATGGCCAAGTTTTGTGTGGTCATCTTATTGCGTTCAGACTGACTCGCCACCAGCCGCAGGTGATCCATTAGCAGGAACAAGGTCATCTGAGGAAGAGGAGACAAGAGGCGTGTTGACGGCGAAGGAAGAGTTTGAATGAAGAAGGGAGAGATGTGGCTGTTTGATTCTATGTGGTAGTGAAGAGTTGAAATGAAGACAGGCGGAGATGGGGCGTGAAAAAAAAAAATGATGAGAGGAGCGTGTTTGATTCTACTGTTGTTATTCAAGTGAGTGAAAAAGGAGTGGAAATGAGGGAAAGGGGAAAGATGCGTGTGTTTGGCCATGTTTAAAAGGGTGAAGGTATTAAAGCGGAGAAAGAGAGAAAAAAACTTGATCTTATAAGAGAAAAGAGAAAGCTGGATAAAAGAAGCGAAGTTTTTTAACCAATGTCAATGGCAGCTAATAGATAAAAGGATAAAGAGGTCAATGAAGGAATGAAAATATATGTGAATGTAACAAAAAATATCTTTTGATTTGATTCAAGGAAAGATCCTGTTATTTAGAGCAAGTGGAGTATAAGAGGGAATGAAAGAAAATGAGAGGAAGGGAAAGAGAAATGAAGGAACAGATGAATAAGGTAGGAAAATGAGGAGATGAGAGACGAGGGAAGGAATAAAGAAAATTATCAAAAGAATGAAGGAAGAAATGAAAAGTGTAAAACCTGCTGAAGAGGAGGAGGAGGAAGAAGGAAAAGGAGAACAAGAAGAACGGGATGGAAGAAAATACGAAAAAAAAGAAAGGAAAACGACATCAAGAAGAAAAAAACAAAATATACAGCAACGATATCAACAACAACAATAACAACAACAACAACAATCTGATTCCACTACACACTACATATCTCCAGTATGGCATCATCCACAGTATATCACAAGGGTGTAGAGTGATAGTAACGCAGGCACGACTCACTTGACTCACCCTGTTAACTTTGGGCAAGCAGTCGAGGATGGAGAACATGAGTTTCGCGTTGCCCTGCGGATCGTCTGGCAGCATAACGGTGAGCGCGTCCACAAGCATCTGATACAAACACTTGGTGAACAGAGGCTCCGGTAGCTCCCGCAGGTAGTCCTTTAGGATGCCTGGAAGTAAGGAGGGTTGTTAGTGACCACGACACACACACACACACACACACTCAATGTAAAGTTACCAATATGTTTTCTTTTGTGAGAGACACTAGAGAGGGTTTCTTTTGCTTTGTCTTTAGGCTGAGAAAGAGAGAGAGAGAGAGAGAGAGAGAGAGAGAGAGAGAGAGAGAGAGAGAGAGAGAGAGAGAGAGAGAGAGAGAGTTTTTATTTCTGCATCATTTTCCCAATCCAGGACAAGAACACTACCCTTTCTGTAAGTGTCTATGTACTTGTAAATAAATAAAAAGTTTGTCATTGATTGCACTCATGCTAAACAATACCCTATAGCTTACAGTGCCACCAGTTCATGTGATACTTGACCATACAAGATCTAATCCTACGCTATCTGAAGCAACAATCAATTCCTTAGTTTTGTTTATTTATTTATTTTTATTTATACAATATGGTATTTTAGGTGGGCTAAAGGAGACCACCTAATGGAGACCTCCCACCTGAAAGCCCACCCAGTTGTCCAGTAATTAGTCACTCCATCCTATGATTGAATGACAGAAATATTTTTCCTAACTGTTTCAGGTGAGAGATATTGGTTACAATGAAGTACAATGTTCAACAAAGTTTTGCTTAGCTGAAGTTTTCATCAATATGGAAGGTTAAGTACTGACCTGTGATAACATTGATATCCGGTACGTTGTCTGAGGACAGATCCACCAGGCGAGGATTCCTCTCAAAGGCGTCCCTGAGGAGGCGCTTCTTGGTGGCTGATCCGCACAGTCGGTACAGGCCAATGATGTCCAGGCCCCGCCGCTCCACCTCGGCTACACACCGGGCGATGATGAGCGGGACTGTGCCGCCGCCAGACTCACGATTGGACACCGTGTCTAGATCCACTCCAAACAAGGAATTTTTGCGCACGCTCGGAGTTCGGAGGAAGGCCTGACGGGGCGGAGTGTAGCGCAGCTTGAGGTAAAGTGTGCCCCGGGGCTCTATCTTTAGTGCGAGTTGATGCAGCGGAGATTCCTTGAGTAAACTCACTAGGTGTACCGAACCCTTATAACATAGTTTATGCCTGAACTGCGGGTCCCACGAGTATATCAAAAAGTCCAGCTCTTTGTTATTTATGAGGTCCAGGTCGAAGGTCTCATCCCAGTCAAAGTTCAGATCGCCCGTCCTGACCACCGTGCGCGCCTTGTGCACGCGGTCACACTCCAGCACACAGTACAGGTCCCGGAACTCAGACCGCCCTGCAGCCTTCAGTCCCCGCCCGGCCAGCAGGTGCACCCACAGCATACCCGACACGCCCTCCGACACCCCGCCCATGTTGCCCACGCCCACTTTGTACTTCAGGAACTCTGAAACAGAAGAAAAATATATAATGTGGATTTGGATATAAGTTATACTGTAATGCACTTCCTCCGCCATCTCACTAAATAATTGAATGAAATCAGTAAGAATTATGTTAAATATACTGCATTTCAATATAATATATAGAAAACCCTCATTCGGTAGGAAGAGAACAGTGAGGCAATCTGAACCATTTGTAAGAGCTACGTACTACTTTATCTCTTAACAAATGCCCTGTAGGGAACGTTATTTCGTAGTCTTCTTATTGTATAGAAATGCTGGATCTCAAAGTTACTGTTACATATTTAAGGGGAAATTCTGAAAACATAATTGTTATAAGAGTCAGAGGGAAGACTGGAGTGTCATCTAATATAATGGAAGTTTGACACAATTCTGTTTTTGTTATCACTTGAAAATGTTAAAATCACAACACATTTCAAGGGAAGCTAAATAATGTATGATCACGATTCCATCCTTAACGAATAAAGGTTAAATGAGTTCCTCTAAAAACACCATCCTAGCCTCTCTTGACTCTTCCCTCTTATTGGAACAGCATAACCTTGAACAGAGGATACAAATCACGCTAACCTTTTGACAGCGAGCTAAAACAAAAGCCAAACAAGTTCACCTCCCCTGCTTTGAAATAAACAGGTATGTATATTCACTTTTCAGTAAATCCTGCTAAAAATCATGAATGAATTCCGCTCAGAGTTTGTGATGGAAAAACCAGTAATTAGACAGCCATGGATTTTCGGTGGAAGTCATACTACTGGTACCGCCGTGTGTGTGTGTGTGTGTGTGTGTGTGTGTGTGTGAGAGAGAGAGAGAGAGAGAGAGAGAGAGAGAGAGAGAGAGAGAGAGAGAGAGAGAGAGAGAGAGAGAGAGATTGATTCCCCCCCCCCCCCCCCCACACACACACGGGATTGTTTTGAAATATAATAATACGTAACTGCATTTTTCAAAATTCATACCGTAACTATTTTTGAACGGGCATATGTAGACTTTAATTCCATTATATTTTCTACACTCACATTCTCTGTCTGAGGCAAAACATCAAACTCATATTTTAATAACTGAATCAAACGTACCACCAGTCTGCACACATTTGTAGGAACTCTTGTGTGAAGAATACTATGGTTAATACGAGACAATAAAAAATCGTGTACCTATCCATGTCTAAGGGAAATTAGAGAAGTTTCGATGCAGCTTCAAGATAATGTTGGTGGAAGTCGGTGAAATAGAGAGAGAAGGCGAAAGATAGACCCCTTCCTCATCAAGAAGCCTCCGTGAATCTATCAAATCGCTGTGAACGAGGATCGAACCAGCAACCTTCACGCCGCGACCTATGCTTTGGGTAGCGACGATCAGAAAATAACTGACAATCATTTTCAATTCTGTGATCCCTCAACATGAAGTTCTCTGAACTGCTAAGAACCTGCCAGTCATCAGATTTAGTTAAGAGGCTGTCAGATCAGAGGACTTACGAACAGAACACAGCGGAGGTTAGAGCAGCACATTACATTACGGAGCCTCACTGCAGAAGGGGCTCACTCACCTGCGGGGTTGATATCGATGAGTCTGAGGGCGGGTCTGCCTCGAGTTGGTGAAGGGTGAGGAACGCCTCGAGCCTCCTCTAGAGCCGCTCTCATCCGCCGGGACTGACCCTCAAGTCGCCCCAGCTGCCGTGTTGCGCTGCCCGCCGCCCCTACTGCACCAGGCCCGAGGTGCAGCCGCTGCATGTAGTAGGGCGCTTCCTGCAATGTTGGATTCCATTTCAGAGATTGTCGCCAAAATAAGAATGTAAGAAAATCAGGATTAAAGGGAAGATACAAGAAACAAGTGAATCTACATTTGACTGGCCATAAGGAAAGGCACGATTCACGATTCAGACCATTTTAGAAAAAATAAACTCTCCTCGGTAAATGACTCCCATTATACTTCATGCTTGACTTATTCTATACAGACTCATAATCTATACTCATTTACTTATTTATCATTTTATCAATCAATTGATCAATTAATTAATTAATTAATTTATTTATTTATTATTATTATTATTATTATTATTATTATTATTATTATTATTATTATTATTATTATTATTATTATTATCACTATTATTATCATCATTCTAACAATAATAACAATGCTATTGAAAATAACAATAGTAATAATAATAATGATGATAATAATAATAATAATAACAACAGCAACAATAATAATAATGCTAATAATAGTAATAGTAATAATAATAATAATAATAATAATAATAATAATAATAATAATAATAATAATAATAATAATAATAATGATAACTATTATAATCATAATTATTATTATTATTTTTATCATTATTGTTATCATCATTATTTGCCTGCATCGGAAGGAATACGTAGTGAAAAAGAATCCAAGAATGATTCGAAAATCTTTCACGATGGATAAAGATTAGTATGATAGCTCGTATTTGTTTTTATAGACTTTGATCCCTCACGAAGATGATTTCCAAAGACCATAGAGACGATTAATCACATTTTCATATATGTTTTTCCCTCTTAATAATACAAAGTACTTATAAAATCGTCACTTCCAGTCAAGGAAAAAAAAAAAAAATTCTCCCTTCATATTCTCTAATGATTTCCATCTCAATGTGTAGCGGTGAGAAGACATAGAGAAGTTCCCGAATGTCTTGGTATTATACATGGTTAATAGTCTTAGAGACTTCGATATCTCCTCGAGACTATTTTTCAATGCCAGCAGAGATAACTGATACGGTGTTCATGACGTTTTCTCATTAATGATGCAGAACACTTGCTAAACTAGAACTAGAATATTGAGAGGGACTCTTAAATTTCTCCTTACAGTTTACAGTAGCGTCCGTTGAGAAGTATTCGAAACAAAACGCTGAGATAATAACCTTCACTACAATATGCAACATTTTATGGCACGAAAAGTAATATGTGGAATCCTTATAAGTATTTCCCTGAAAGAAGGGGGGATGAAAAGAATAGATTTTGCGATTCCTAGCAAGTACAATATTTGGAAGTGGCTGAAGAGCAATAGATGTCTCAGGACTGACTACGAGTTAGAAACATATAACAAATTGTCATAGAGAGAGGGTTAATAAAAATCCACCTCAATAGCAGGAACGCGGCAGTCAGACCATGGCACCCCACCTTACCCAGCAGAGGTCACTGGCCCCGTTCACTTAGAGGAACATTTTGGGTCCACTCTCGGCCCCGCCCCCCCCCCCCCCACCATCTCGGTCCTTTGGGTACGAAGCTGTGATAGTCGGTGCATCGTAACCACCGCACGTATCCGAGCCAGGCATAAGGGGCGGGATGAACACAAGAAGAAACCGTATTCTCAAACGTTTTAGCGCTTTAACTGACACTACTCTCTAAAGGCTCCAGTTAAAGTTAATGAAGTTCTCGAATGGATTTTTATGATTCTAATGATAATTTGACCACGGTTTTGTACTATCAATGGCAAAAAAAAAAAAAAAAAAAGAAAAAAAACTCGAGAACGCGATTATTCATTTCTAGCAGCCTCTGAAAATAGTCCTGATTGGAAAAAAAAAAAAAAATCTTTTTTCGACTGCATTTGCTCTTGGTGCCAATAAAAGAAAAAAAACACGTGTTGGACCTAAATACACGTGACAACAAACACAAAGAAACACTGCTTGTTTTGCACCAAGAGGCGGTGAAAAATATACCAGAATGCACCGCCAACTTCAACACTTTTAACGACCTGCTAACAAAGACAAAGAAACACCACCACACACTGCAGGCCATAATACCAAAAACGGACTACGCAAAAGTGCGCCAAAGACCTCACCCTCCCTACCACCACTACCACCACCATGCCCTAATTATCACCGTTACACAGTACTCACATCTCTGCTCTTGTCCGTTAGGTTGTCCGCGCTGTAAGTGAACCGCAGGCCACCCCGTTGTGTTCGGAGCGTCTCGTGGGACTGACGTATCCTCTCGTAGATGGCGCTGGTGGAGGGCGCGCGACTCATCCAGGCTCGGTATTCGTCGGAGGTGAAGATGGAGGGGGACGAGGGAAGCCGGGCTGCAAGCAGGTCATCATGGGTCATTGGAGCATTAAGGAGCATTATTTTTGTCAACTTTATTGCTTGTTCCTTTTCATGAACAGACCAAGAAGACATTTTGTTTATTTATTTCATGAATATGTCCTGTGCGTGTGGCACGTGCTATTACACACGCACACACACACATGCACACTGGCACTCCTGCGCGGGTATGCCAGCGTGCGACGTATTTACTAATCAAAATAGCTTCTTCTTCTTCCATGAAAAGTTGCTTACAAACGTGACAAAAGTAATGTAATTTAGATTGATTGATTAACTAAGCATGTTTATTTTGTTATAGAATTTATGAAGCAACACATCAATTTTGTCATTATCACAAATATTACCATCATAATTATCATTATTATTATTACCATTGAGATTATAATAATCATATATATGCATATATAATTAATGGCTGTGGTAAGTATATTAATAAGAAGAAAACTAGCTTATAGTATAGGAAATGCACTATTGGGGGCCAAGGGAGGGACAATACAAATAGATTGATCTATATAAATGAGTAATTAGTAAAAGAATATATATGTATATATATATATATATATATATATAT
>CM035197.1:14806744-14819246 GCA_020233015.1 Callinectes sapidus | reverse complement strand
GTTGCATTAATTAATTTATTTATCAGCCTGTGAATGATTTATTTCTGCCTCTAGATCACTCTGAAGTGTTAAGAATAATTAGAAAGAATTACTCAAGTGCTTGGAAGTGGTTTTGGGTTTCTTTGAAGTGGTAGGGAGTGAGTATTTAATGAATTTTAAAATGGGTCATATTTTTATAAAATACTTTCTTTCTAGTGGAAATTCTTTACAGTTACTGTTGTTTGTAGTTTATTTGTGATTTGGGAATTAGTTAGAGTATTTATGCAGCCGGAATATGTCCATTTTTTTGTTCTAAAAGCGTTTTTTCGAAGGGTCATTTTTAAAATGGTCTCCCCTAAAATATGTACGTAAATATGGACAGTCAACATAGAGCACGGGCCAGGCTGTGACGTCATCAGCCGTGACGTCACAATGATGGCCGCCTCTTGCCGCCTTCTCTTTCTGAATCTTATCTTCCATATATATTACGATTTACTGTGTTTACCGTGTGTGTGTGTGTGTGCGTGCGTGTGTGTGTGTGTGTGTGTGTGTGTGTGTCTGTGTGCTTAATCAATAGACAGGGGATAGATAATACGTAGAAATCTCTCGGTATGTTTGCTACAGGACCTTCCATATACAGATCTGATATCTTATTGCAGCATCTTCTTCCTTTCATTTCTTGTGTTGTAACCGAATCAGCTGTTTTTGTTTATGTATTTAACGGATGAACATTATTAATTTGCGTCTCCTCTCTCCCCAGCACCTCCTGCACCGTGACTAGCCAGTTGATGTCTGCTGGGACATGGTGAGACAGCCAAGGACACAAGGTAAACTTCTTGCTGCCTTGTTTATTTGTCAATGATTACGTTCTGTTTACTTTCTGAAATCTGATTTCCCTAAGGTTTGAGAGTAAAGTTGTTATTATTAACGGGACTCTCTCTCTCTCTCTCTCTCTCTCTCTCTCTCTCTCTCTCACTGAACATCTTCGCTCTGTCCTTCCTATACTACTGTACTATTTTCCTAAACAGGACTCAGGGAAGAGGAGGAGAAGAGTGGTGAGATGAGAAGAAGAAGAATAGGAGAAGAAAGTACAAGCAGTAATGAACATGTTACTCAGACGTTCATTGTGGTCAACACATGCAAAATTCTTACCACTGAGCCATGAGGTGTGTATGTGTGTAGGTGTATGTGTGTTAACCTCCAAAGTGTTGTAATGTATTTTAATCTAGCCTAATCTATCTATAAATTTGTGAAGTATATAAAGAATCCTAACCTATCTATGAATTCATTAAGTAAATCAGAATGTAACTTCATCTATTATAATTTCTCTCTAAGCTAACCTCTAAAATCTTGTAATGCATCTTGATCTAACTTATCCTAACATAACCCAAACTAACCTATCTATGAATTCAATAAGTATATCTAAATCTAATATTATTTCTCCACTAAGTTAACGTTTTCTAAAATATTGCTCTGTATCTATCTCTAATATGACTTAATACAACCAAATTCAAATTCAAATAGTTTATTCATGTAAAAAAAAAAAAAAATACATCAAAGGGAGCAGTGAGACCATGCTGAGATGCCCACCCAACTGATCTTGCAAAACAAAGCCTTACAATTTGATTGGAGATAATTCTACTCGAGAAAGGAAATATTCATGCCTACATGCATTTATACATAGGAAAATATATGTACATACATACATATACTTAGATATATTCACACACACACACACACACACACACACACACACACACACACACACACACACACGAGACACAACAATACATACATAAATACATGCTATCAGAGTGGCTCACTTCCTCTTATAAAACCCAATAATTAGTAAACACACGTACTTCTCCTTCTATATATTGCACGATAGATCATTTCCTGGGAGCAAAAAATTTGTACATCTTTAGGATGCTGGGTACTGAATTGTTATTGATTCTATGGCAAGCTTGCCTGGTGACACCACCACTATTGTTAGGGTCCCTAAAGTTGTCCATTTTTGGACAAGAACATAGATAGATAGTGTTGCAATGTGTGTGAGAATTTTCTTCCTTACAAAGCTTGCATGGTATGCCATCCTCAGCAGTTATGTACTGCCAACAGTACTTATATCTTAACCTTAGCCGCATAGTAACACTGTCAACTCTGGTGGATGATCTACCATACATAGCATACATTGGTGTTATAAAATACAGTGTTACATAGTGTGTATCATACTTTCACTTCCGCTATCTAAGATTTTTACAATATTTTTTCGTGATCCCATTGTCTTCTCTTACTTACTCGCTGAGATACCCTTAACTTTGTTGTCAAATGTAAAATTATTCGCTGATGACCTAAAACTATATCTTTTGATTAAACCTCGGAGTCTTCATTTGCACCTTAGTATTATTATTATCAGTAGTGTTGTTGTTTTTTATCTGTTATTACCTTTATTGTTACTGTTGTTGTTTCTCTCCTGTTGTTATTATTGTATTTATTATTTTCTTGCTTTTATTGTTATTATTGCTGTTGTTGTTATTGATATTATTGTTATTACTGTTACTGCTGTTATTTATCGTTTGTTTAGTGTTAGGTCGTTATTGGTTAATTACTGTGGTTTTCCTTGTGTCTGTTATGTAATAATAGTGATAATATTAGTAGTAGCAGTAGTACTTGTAGTAGTAGACTGTTTATTTGAAAGTAGCCTACAATTGTTGGCTGAATATCTACAGGTTAACATACAAATCTTTGTGATTTAACACTCGCACACCTTAAGTTTTTCCAGTCGCATCTGACCAACTCGATGTTTGTTTACTATAAAGCATCTGGTTTAATAAATGTTATATTGGAATACATTTGATGCTCTGCTTGAACCAAGAGAGAGAGAGTAGGGAGGGAAGAACGGAACTCTGTCGTAATTTCTGCTTCTGTCAAAAATAATCTTCATAATAACTGTCGTTTCAAAATACGACAATGAATGAAGTAAGAAAGGAAATTAAAGGGAAGAGGATGAAGAAAGGAGAATGAATGGATAATGAAGGAGAATGAAAGAAGGCAATATAATACAAATTTGAGATAACAGTGAAGTACTTATCAGCTTGAGATTTAAACCTGTTGGCTAGAGGTAGCTTCACCCACATAAGTTGTCCAAGTCAGTCAGTTCGTGTTGAGTGTTAGATTGCTAGACCATTTTAGAGCCTTTTTACACTTCATATGTTCACTGGGTTCTCAGCCTAACACAAAAGGAGCAAAAACTGGGCAAAGGTTGACAACTTACTTTTTATTTATTTATTTTATTTTTGCTATTTCCTTCAAATAACAATGTATTTCTATTGTCTTGGCTTGTAGCTGCAAAAAGCTTCCCCCTGAGAATGGTGCATTGAATCTCCAAAGAACTCTATGACCCTTTAGCCTTTCTTCTAATCAGTGAAAGAGATATTCCATAGATGCTGCTTCACACAAAAGAAAGGCTAAAAGTAAAAGTCAGTGGGTGCCTAAGTAGATCAACCTAGTATGATGAGAATCCCATCACAGTCCCAGAACATTTTAACTGTGGCATTCTTTTTTTTTTTTTTTCTAGATGTCATTTTAGTAGCCAATAATGAAGTAGCAAACTCCCATGGTTGTATTTAGTTTTACTAATGCCAGTCACATTCATTGAATACTGGCAAGATAAAGTAGCTGAATTTTGTGAATTTTTCAATTACTAGATTGATTCAAATTGTATTATGTTTGAAAAGGCATTGTTTATGTACTATACAGATTTTTTTTTTTGCACAGGAACTGGGCTGGCAAAGACTTCCTCTAACACTGAAGTATATATCTGCTCTCTCATCTCTTCAGATTTGGTCAGTAATTGATAAATGATAAATGTGCTATTTGATGGAAAAATAATATTTTTTGTGTTTTGCTTATGATGATCTACTTGACATACATATAACCAACTCATTACTTGAGTTAATTTGTTTTGAGATAGTATGAGTATTTCAAGTTATGTATGAGGTATGTTATGAAATGAACATGTTTATAACCCGAGGTTCCACATTATATACATATATGGTAATCCATAATTTATTGCCATCATGAATATATTATCATTCAGCTGGATGATAATGTGAATTTGATAATTTCAGGTAAGTACCCTTTTCAAGTCATCGTGGGACAACGAGGGACCTCGCGGGAGCAACGAGAATGCACAAATAGTGCAATGTAGTAAGTGATTCTGTTTTCTTTTGGGTAGGTGTTAGGTTCAGTTAGGTGTTAGGATGTTTACTTTTCAGGGATACAAGAAACTAATCCATTGTGGTGGAGTCTTTTCAGATCTGTTGTCTTCCAGTATGAATATGTGGAAGAAAAACTTGAGTGGTTCTTCTCATGGCACACCATCTTTGCTATCTAAAATGCAGTGAAGTAAGTAAGATCTTAAACTATGTATGTACTAGTTTATTATAAGGGAGTCTATTTTGCACAATTATAATTTTTTCTGTTTTGTATTGGAACAGTAACAACAGCTCTTATAGTGACCATATAAAGAAATAGTGAATCTAAGGACCCTTTGTAGATTTATTTTTCAGTTCTTTCCAGTTTCTGTCATGGATGTCTAATGTCACTGTGATTATTTGATTCTTAGTAGTATATGGAAGGTGTAGTCACAGGTCTGAGTTTAATCATTGGTGAGGAAAGAGTTTGGGACCAGAGTCAATTACTATAATATAAAGGGTGACCCATGAGTTAAGATACAATGTCATACTTTAAGACTCCATAGTTCAAGTAATTCTACTCTTTACACATGTGTGTTTTTTTTTTTGCTTTATTTTGTGAGAAACTAAGGTAGAAGTTTTGTGTAATGTGTTTTGCTCCTGCTTGGTGAGCCTCTGCTACACTCTCTCCCTCCTTGTGGCTCACTACTGACTGGAACATTGTTATTTTGTGTAATGTACGCAGACATAGCCTAACAGGAAACAGTTAGAAAATGATAAATTGAATTTCATATTGCATCAATGACGAAAATGTACAGATAACAACAAACCAATACACTGGTTGTTAAGTCCTACTCTTTAAATGTACATGGCAACTAAGCCACTTCATAAACCACATTCCATGATGACTTTCAAGGGTTCTGTGGCAAAATTTTTTTCACGTTTGACAAAAGCTTACTTTCGTCTAATACGCACAGAAATGGATAAAATTAAATATGAAAGGAAGGAAATGATCTGCATTTTAGTAGAGAGAGAGAGAGAGAGAGAGAGAGAGAGAGAGAGAGAGAGAGAGAGAGAGAGAGAGAGAGAGAGATACTGACTGACTATGTAAAGTCAGTGTCCAGTGTCCAGTGTCTTTACATGTCTGAATCATGTATTTTTATACTAAGTTGTATGTGTGTGTGCTGGGGGAAGGTTTTATCTACATATTTGGAGGGGGATTGTACCTATAAAGGATGAGGGGATTGTAGGAGGTTCTGCTCAGTACCAGGAAGAGTGAAATGGTTCTCTAAGTTTGAAGAGTTAGAGAACCACTGGTCTAGTCCACTGTATGTGTTGTTGGTAGCTCAGCACATAAAATAGGTAAATGAGATATCTTTAAGGTGCTATGAAAAGTCCATTATCTTTTACATGTTTATTGTAAGACAGTAGAACACTCCTGTCCTAAAGGCTCAGGGAAGGGCAGCTAGCACACTCCTCGTTTCAGAAGGATGTTGCCATAAGGTGCCGTCTCTCTGAAGGGAAATTAATGCAGAAGCTATATTATATAGTGATTGTAAATTGAGTGTGTTATCAATGTAGAAAATAAAAAGGATTTTGTACTCATTGTAGTGATCTGAGGCAGAATCTAAGCTCAAATGCAGAGAGTGTTTTTGATGTAGGAATCTATTGGTTTAGGTGTATAACATAAAAGTGATGGTTTTAATTGGTTAGTTGCATTGTAGTAACTAAGATTTCATGATAATAGTATATAATTTCTTAAGGGGTGTAGATCTTCACCTGTTCATGCATTAAAAATTTCATAAATTTGTATTTATAGTATTGCAACTTATAAAGCACCTTAAGGTAACAAGGTAACTCAGTGCTGGGCTTAATGACACTTTATAACAGAGAACTTTATCATTTCAGATCATCCATTTGAGATAATTATTTGTCTATCAAGTAAATGAATGTGTGGAATTTTGATGAAGTTCTGAAAGGAACTTTATTTTCAATTCATAGAAATCATACTAATTGCCATTTTACCACAATAAGTTTTGAGATGAATTATATAATTTATAGTGGAAATCATATGATTTGGGAAGCATAAATTGTGTAGGAGGCAGTGCATCTGTAAGCAGAGTGACAAATGTTAGAAAATGGTTCAAGTTCAGAAAAGTTTCCTACTTCAAGATTAAAGTGATTCTTTTATATACTGGGTGATTCATAAGTTTCTCAAGCAACTAGAAAATGGAAGGTTTTGGCATTTTAAGCAAATAAAATTCTATGGGTATATGTGTTTAATGTTTTCGTATGATAATGGGAGTCTAAAAGTGACAGAAAGCACTTTGTTTCTCCTTTAGTTGCAATGAATGTTAGCTGAGTGGCCCTCTCATGTTGCTAGGTATTCATTTTTCTTTCAAAAGTTGTCTGTAAGGTATGCTGGCATGCCTTTTTTAAAACCATAATTTACATGTAGAAGATTAAGAGGAAGAGTTTGGATCTTAGGGGAATGATGTGAAAGTTTTGAAAAAAAATATGGCAACAGAAGACTTGTGTGAAAGTGTATTGGTATATGCTATTAAAATCTGGACAATGAAAGAAAGAGGATATTAAAGTTTAAGTGAATGAGGAAGAGGAAAATTGAATGAATGTGTGGCACTTGGAACAACAAACTTGGGATCACAGATGAGTCGAGGCAGTAGACATTACTTATATAGGGATGAGAAGAGATGAATTAAAGGGGATAAGGCATACACATAGTGCTGAAATACTATTGTTTTGTATTCTTGCTCTGGGATTTGATCCTCTGATTGCCTAAGGGCTCCTCATAGCTAAAGAGAGGACTAGGTGACACTATTTGTATGGCTTAATGAAGTTGTTGAAAATTTAAGGGATAGATAGACTAAAGAATCCTTAAGAGTGAAGCATTTCAAAAGGAGTGGAGTAATTTAGGCCTTTGGTGATACAGACTTTGGTAGGAATGCACACATACATGCACATAAAGGAGAAAATTTTTTACCCTGTTTGGATAATGGCGTAAGCTTGCTTTGCACGTTCGTAGAAATCAAAGCGTCCCAAAAACTCTATCTTTACTTCAGCTTCGAAATGGAGGTTACAGATGCGACGAAACTCCTTCACTATTGGCACTTGCACACCCTTCAACATATCCCGCTGTGTGCGGTCCATCACTGCTACCTACAGGAAAAGGAAATCATTAGTCATAAGTTTTGATTAAAGAAACAGAGTCAGTTTTATTGGAGAAATTTGTTAGTGTATTCTCACCAAAATTTACATTTGAATTGGATCCTTATTTTTGTTGATAATGTTGTAATAATTTGTAAACTAGATCTTATTTAGAAGATTACTCTTGTGTATCTCATAAGGTTTGTGATTTATTGAAATGTATTGTAAGATGGAGAAAATTTAAATGAAGTGTGCAGGTTTAAGCAAATACACTCCATGTGTAAAAGATGTACATTTTACCATTCAAGAAAGTATATCACTAAATAAAAAAGTTACACACAAATTGCTGCATGTTAGACATCTTAGTGAAGTATTATTTGATCTCTCTCTCTCTCTCTCTCTCTCTCTCTCTCTCTCTCTCTCTCTCTCTCTCTCTCTCTCTCTCTCTCTCTCTCTCTCTCTCTCTCTCTCTCTCTCTCTCTCTCTCCTTCCTTACTAGGGTCTGTTTCACTTACGGGGTTGTCAACATAGCTGTCCAGGGGCATGAGAGTCAAGATAGCATCAAGAAGGGAAGGGATTTCAAGGCCATCAGCTCTGTACTCCTTAGGTCCACCAGCGTTGCATATACTGTGGGTCGGGAAGTTGATGTCTGCCAACACTGAGAGAGGAAAGGAAAAAGGAAGTATGAGTTTTGCTGCCACTACATTGTAATAGGAGAATTGTAGAAAGATAGGAGTATAATAATGATGATAATAATAATAATAATAATAATAATAATAATAATAATAATAATAATAATAATAATGTAATTATCTAATAGGTTGGGAATTTTGAAAAGGATAAAATTATGTCATGCCATTTGTTGGTGCAGGAATCTGAACTGCCATCCCATATCTGTCAGTGATTTTCATCCAGTTTTTAATCCTGCTAAGTTATTCTTAATCTAGTTTGTTGTTATCATTGTTGATGATTTTATTATTGTGTTACACACACACACACACACACACACACACACACACACACACACACTGAGTTGCTTTATTAATGCTCAATACTCTAATGACGACAATTTATAAGAAACATAATTATAAACACACAGAGTTGCTTTATTAATGCTCAATACTCTAATGACTACAATTTATAAGAAAACATAATTATGTACAATATTTTTCTAGTTTGCCTGAAAAGCTTTACCTTATAGATAAGCTGGCCTACAATGTATCTTTGTATGTTTGTGATTATTAATATGTCCGGCTTTAAATAAATGTTTCAGATGTTTCAAATGTTTCATGGTGTGGGACCACAACGATTTAATTTTTTTTTTTTTCATTGATGTAAAGTGAGGATATACAACCTCAAGCAACTTCTTAATACCATTATTGAACAGTTACTGCTACTCCACACCATATATATTATTGGATTTTCTAACGCAAGGAGGCACCGGGGCTAGTGTACATTTTTTGCATGATATAATTTGATGTTGCAACACACACACACACACACATACACACAGAAATTGTGGGGTTGTGAAGTTTACCCTGAAATGATTCCATGTTCTCTTTCGTGAAGTGAAAATTCATAGAGCACTGTGCAGGAAACCGGTGTCTTAACATTACCAGCGTAGTAGTGTGATTGGAGTATGGCACCACCATTGGTCCTTTCCATGTGTATTTGCAATCTGACTGGAGATGGCTTTTTTTTTTTTTTTTTTTTTTATAGAATTCTCCAATTTGATCAGTTATTAGTATTCAAGTGTTCTTGTTCTGATTTCATTCAAGTCTTCACGTCAATCGTAATAATATTGTTGGACGCTGAATGTTAAAAGAATACGTTTTGGGTGTATTCTGTTATGAGGTTATCGAAATAAGAATGAATGGCAATAATTTTCTGCTTGGCTACTGTCGCAAGAAATAAATAATCGAGAGAAAAACCTAAATACATAATATTGATAGAGATTGGACTCGTTGATCGCCGGATTTCTTCTCTTACATTGTCAAGGTATATCTTGAACAGTAAATGCACACCGCTGGAACGAGTATCTTGATTAAGCAATACGGCTAATCTTCTCGCCCTTTGTAAATAGACATCGTGTAATAAATCTAGATTCGCCCATATCTCAAACCTTTTGTTGTCTGATTATTGTCGAAAGCCGTAAAGGTGAAATAATTTATCCGTCCTTCCTGGATATGATTTTCGTCAGAACGCCTATCGATTATTATTAGATCCATGAAAAAAGAAAAGAATCCTACACTTGAATGTTAAAAGAAGTTGGATAAGATGCCCTAACCTTTGAGAATAAGACTCACACTTGTATCCGATGATTTTCTGTAGGTGCGTGTTTAAGATGTGAAATTTTTACACCCGCTACATGTCGGCCTTCAGTTACTCTCCCATTACAAAACAAAAGGGTTATCCTGCTTATTTTTTGGTTCGGAAACGTATTGCTTTTGATGGAAGGAAAAAAAAAATCCAATATTTCTAACCTGAAGACGCAGGTTTCAGAGCGGCTCAGATGGCCTGACCAACACACACACACACACACACACACACACACACACACACACACACACACACACACACACACACACACACACACACCGTAAAAAAAAAAAAAAATACAGTGAAAGTGTAAATTAAACGGTACCGTTAAAATGGGAATCCCACCTGGAGTAGGTAACGAAGGTCAAGTGATGCGAGAGAACGCTACCTCTCCCACTGCATGGCGCCTAGTGGATGCTTCAACACGGTACCGCCAGCAGACAGAAACAGTGATGAGATTACCTTTACTGAAATGCAATCCCGGATTTTAGGGACCTGGAGGTTATGGAAGGTGGGAGGTGGCAGGTGTAAAGAGGCATTGTGCTGTGCCGCTGGTCTCTGTGAATCCCATGCATACCGGCACGGACACGTCATAGGCTGCCTGGGTTTTGCCACCGGTTGACGTCAGCGAGAGAGGTTTGTTCGTGTCCCGTGTAATGCATCTCTTTGCCATTGGCCGCCGTGGCTAACTACTCGACAAGCGATTGGCTAGTCAGAGGTTGCGTCAGGCGTTATATAAACAGTGACTGGTGCTATTCGGGACAAATATGGAAGATAGACAAGGAAGAGAGAGAAAGAAAAGGAAAGGAAGGGAGGGAAAGGAGGGGCTTCGTACATTCTTCTCGTGTTTGTGTTGATGACGGAGCCTCGGGAGCATAATGAGGCAGAGAGAGAGAGAGAGAGAGAGAGAGAGAGAGAGAGAGAGAGAGAGAGAGAGAGAGAGAGAGAGAATATTTGGCTCCTTATGTAATCAAAAGTGGAACAAAACTAGTTTGGAAACGAAGTTAATGACACATTTCACGTGCGCAACGAAATGTAAGCTTCGGAACTGTTGTTGTGTCACTCATAGGCTTGTAATCAGTCTTGACGTGGTAGACCTGCTTTAATATCGTATATGTTCAAAACTTTCTTTTATCGTAATGAATGATTTTTTTTGTTTTGTTTTCATAACACGACACATTTGAACCTAACCACTTATTAGCGATTCTCAACCATTAGTGAGTTTAGCTCTTGGGATTATAAAATGACAGCAGGCGGCAAATAACAGTATTCAATATTGAATGATAATTATTCAATTTGATTTCGTTTTGTAAAAGCAGAGGGAGTGGTGTGTTTGTCAGTCAATTACTTCTCTACATATTGTAATTGTTTTGATACTTCGTTGTCTTACAGTTTTTACAGCCTTTAAAGTTTCAACCCTTTGAACGTTACGAAATCGTAAACTTTGTAGAATTTTATGGTGATAGTTAATATACTCGTATGTAATCTGGTTTCGAAGGACACCTTTGACTACAGAGGAAGGGACACTGTAAATAGGACTATATATTGATTGACTGTAGTGGTACCTCTTTCCAATTCAGATACTGTGCATATACTGAAAAGTGTCATATAATCATTAGCTGCTAGAGTGTTGAATATTTCCATTATTGCTCCGTTGTAACTGGTAACTCTCTCTCTCTCTCTCTCTCTCTCTCTCTCTCTCTTTCTCTCTCTCTCTCTCTCTCTTCACTGCTATATTCGCTTTAATTCTTACTGTACTAGGTACTGTACATACGTACGTTGTTTAATAATGTAGGAATCAATCGGAATCGCTGTTCAGTTAGTTATTTTATTGGTCAACGTTTTCAACTGGAATTGAAACTTTTGTCTTTTGTTTTGTTTATTTGCTAATTTTATTTATTTGATTAATCTGTATATTATTATTATTATTATTATTATTATTATTATTATTATTATTATTATTATTATTATTATTATTATTGTTATTATTACTTATAGATTTATTGATTTTATTGGTTTATCTTTTTGTGTGTGTGTTTGTGTTTGTGTGTGAGAGAGCAGCGGTCTAATATATATTTAACCTTGATTTCTTTGTTAGGGAATCAATCTATCTATCCATCTATCTATCTATCTATCTATCTATCTATCTGTGTCTGTCTGCACACACGCGCGCGCACGCGCATTGTTATCAATGTTTTTCTTTTTCTATCTGTCTTTAGCCATCTATCTATTCGTCTATCTATCTGTTTGTCTGTCTGCGTACGATCTACCTACCCAGCCACCCATCCATCCATCCATCCATCTATCTCTATCTATCTATCTATCTATCTATCTATCTATCCATCTATCTATCTATTTATCTATATTTATCGAACCTATAAGAACCACTCACTTAATATAGCTAAGTATATTGGATGATAATGTAAACTTTTACTGAGGTACCTCTCCTTTACCTTTTTCCTAAGCAGACGTAACACGCTTTCTCTCTCTCTCTCTCTCTCTCTCTCTCTCTCTCTCTCTCTCTCTCTCTCTCTCTCTCTCTCTCTCTCTCTCTCTCTCTCTCTCTCTCTCTGTGCCGGATGTTTACAAACAATATTACGAGTAAACATCCTGGGCATTCTACCACGTCACAATCTTACGTAACACTCTTGTTACGGGGTTATCTTGTGTTATACGTCACAAGCGTACATTACGCGACTGAAACTGTTATCTCTCCTTATCAGTGAGTACCTTCTGTTTGTGTTTTGCCTTTGAGGAGATGAGAGAGAGAGAGAGAGAGAGAGAGAGAGAGAGAGAGAGAGAGAGAGAGAGAGAGAGAGAGAGAGAGAGAGAGAGAGAGAGAG
>CM035197.1:14802695-14805015 GCA_020233015.1 Callinectes sapidus | reverse complement strand
TGTGTGTGTGTGTGTGTGTGTGTGTTGGGGAGGGGGGGATGAGGAGGAGAGGGGAAGGGGAGGGGAGGGGAGGGGAGAGAGAAGCATCACGTCCTGATATATAATGCTAATTACAGGACAAGCCGTACACAACAATATGCCATTCATGAATAAAGGAAGCCTTGCACATATTGACGAATGCGAGAACACCGCACACACACACACACACACACACACACACACACACACACACACACACACACACACACACACACCTTTCTGTATCCATTTTGAAGTCGCCGCCTGAAGCTTGGAAAACAAACAAAAAACAAAGTAGACACTATTGCTTCATTCACACCATTCTTCCCTCACCCGCTTCGCTGCTCTCCTTGTCTTTCACGCCCCCCGCAGTGCCCCACCACCTGCCTGCCGGATGCTGCGATGCTACGGCTCGTTAAACTCTCTGTAGATGCACCTGAGGAAGGGCACGCGAAAGGAAGCCGGCGGTACTCCCTGTAGATGTGCGTGGTGGAAAGCGAGTCACGAGGGAGGAGGAGCGGAAAAGGAAAACGCAATTGGACGTAGCTTTTGCCGCGACCGATCTGTTGTTTTAGAAGGATTCAGGTTAGGACCGTAGGAAGAGCGGGACGTAAGGAACAACGGATAAAAAGGACACCGCTCTTCATTTCCTCAGCCTATTCGGTTAAAAAAAGAAAGAGAGAGAGAGGTTAAAAAACTCCCTCCTTTCACCGCAACTGATGGGTAATAGTAATGTTAGATACAAAGATTTGTTTACTTTGTATTTTTTACCTCGTTCCTCCTCATCTTTGTTGCTTTGTTGTTCTCACTGTCAGTCGTCTGTGCGTCTCCTCTTTGAACTGCCCGCTTGGATTGTGCTACTTTCGAGAGAGAGAGAGAGAGAGAGAGAGAGAGAGAGAGAGAGAGAGAGAGAGAGAGAGAGAGAGAGAGAGAGAGAATCTGTGAAGTACTGAATGGTATAAGCAGTTCCGCGAGTGGGCATTTGGGTGAGCTTACAGGTGTGGCCTCGACTCTTTTCAGGAGTGCTGTGTTTAATATTGCATCACTAAAGGGGTAACACACACACACACACACACACACACACACACACACACACACACACACACCGGTCTCGTGATATCCCGGAATCTCGTTTGGAGAGCGAAGCATGAGTGTGTGGTGTCGAAACAACGAGGTGGAAGAACGGCTGAGGTGTAGGTGTGGCAGTAATAGCCGTAACACACACACACACACACACACACACACTACGATGATTACTACTACTACTACTACTACTACTACTACTACTACTACTACTACTACTACTACTACTACTACTACGACTGCTACGACTCCTACGACTGCTACTACTACTACTACTACTATCACCATTGAACTTTATTTTTATTCATCATTATTATCAGCTTGTAATAATGAGAGGAACAACAAATCAGTAGAAAAAAAAAGAAAGATGATGGCGATAAAAAACAATAATAGATCTGTGGCAGGCAACACCCACTGAGGTGTGTGTGTGTGTGTGTGTGTGTGTGTGTGTGTGTGTGTGTGTGTGTGTGTGTTACAGTCACCAAGTTATAATTTTCACAGGTAGCATCGAGCTTTATTCAGACGCATTTTAGATAGTAAATTTTGCATCCTTCCCTTATAATGTGACAATCCTGGAAGTGCAGTATACATATATCTGATGATGCTATGTTCGTATGATGGTAGAAACGAACTATTGAAGGATGCTGAATTGAATTATAAATGGTAATGGAAATGGGTATAAAACAATCAATCAGATAAATAATTAGGTTGGATAAAACTTGCGTAGATGAAAATATTGTTCAACTAAAAGGAAAAAAAAGTAACTGCGTCTTGATTTAACAAAGTAAAATTCTATTAAGAAGAATTATTTTGTTTTCAATTTTAGTTGTTTGGAACGTCACTTTTTTTTTGGTCGTGTATTGTTTTTGAACATGATATTACCGCACGTGAATGCAATATCTTTCCATTACCTTTTGTATGGTGCTCTACTTCACTTTTTCGGGGCAAATTAAAATATGATAGGGTTTATGGCAAAGAGGTGGTGAATATTCCTTGGTTGTAGAAAGAGTGCATGATTCTTTTCATCATTCCTTGGGGTTGCGCCGGAAATAGTGCGCAGTGGAGAAAACCATTTGGGGCAGGGAGGTAGGCAGGCACGTAGACAGATAGATTAGAGTAGAAGAGGGCAGGCAGACTGGTTTGAGTACAGGAAGGCAGAGATACAAGCAGGCAGGAGTGCAGACACACAAATTGGTGGAATAACAGGAAGATCAGTCCA
>CM035197.1:14790195-14800195 GCA_020233015.1 Callinectes sapidus | reverse complement strand
CACACACACACACACACACACACACACACACACACACACACACACACGCACACAGTGAAAATGTTGCTCTTATGGGTCATGGTAAATATAAATAAAAGCTAAAATAAAAAAGAAAAAGAGTCATAAGTAGAGTCTAGCCTGTAATGTATGCATATAAACTCATCACAACACCAGTTTAATATAGCTCTCGATGTTACTTTATTGATTTTGTTGTGAAGTTCTTGATACAAATTCTTCTTCTTCATTTACTGCAACTGATGATGACTAGACTGGAAATAGCAACATATTTGTTTTTCCTATGTAAGAGGGGGGAAACTGGCCAAGAGCAACAAAAAATAATGAAAATAAAACCCACTTATTTGCCAATCTTCTTAAAAGTCCACAGAATGAGCCAAAACACAGGGACAAATGTCTTGAAACCTCATCAACATGGTGGTCTATTTTGGACTCGATTCTTGTAACATCTTATTGTCCTCACTTGCCTCTCCTCTTTCTTCCCCCAGCTTGCTTGACGATTACATACGTGACTGACTCCTCCCTCCCTGCCTCCCTCCCTTCCCTCTCTACCCTACTCTTATGTCCCTATCCTCCCCTTCTCTCCGGATATTATTGTGTGTATATACTTTTTTTTTCTCGCTAGTGTGACGACATGAGGAAGAGGGGGGGAGAGAAAAGATCTGATGGTAGTGGTGATGGTTGGGAATACCGTGTGTGCGTTTGTGTGTGTACCGTTCCGTTCCGTCCATTTCGCCTCGGTCTGGCCGCCCCATGCACCTCACCACCATCCCAGGCTCGGCTCTCATATAACTGGTTACTGTACGCCCGTGTGGGATTCCAAGGTCTGAGTGTGAACCTAGCGTGGATAAGAGACATCCGTGATTGCTTATTGATCTTGTTAGCACCACGTTTTTTTTTTGTGTGTGTGTGCGTGTGTGGAGAGAAGAGAGAAGAGAGAGAGAGAGAGAGAGAGAGAGAGAGAGAGAGAGAGAGAGAGAGAGAGAGAGAGAGAGAGAGAGAGAGAGAGAGAGAGAGCTCCGGTATTGGATGGCTAAATAGAAGGCTTTGTTAACAATTTCTTCTACTCCTCATGTCAGTCTGGTTCATTATGCCATGTGATATTAACCTGAATTTTGTAAAATCTGTTTTACTTTTTAAGACTTGGACTTCAGAAAATTGATGATGAATTAAGTGTAACCATAAATAGAAGAGGAAAGGGTGTTGATCAGGTAAACAAATGCAATTTAACCTCCCGCCAAAGAACAAAAACAACACCTCCATCTATTATTTTATATGAACTTTGTTATTAACGAATTTCTTTTACATTGAAACTTTTATGAAGATTTTCTCAAGAAACCAGCGGTGATATCTTCACAGCTGCGTACTTTTCTCAAGGCTCTGGCGTCTCATTCACCACCACCACCACCACCACCACCACCACCTTGGCTCTTTTATAGTTTTCTTTCCCTCACGCTTCTCACTCATTTACTCAAAGCCCAAAAGTTTATTGTCGCTTCTCTTTTCATAATTCATCAACCTTTTACTCGCTATTTCTGAAGGTTGTTTTCCTTTCTCTTTTTCCGCTTTGTAATCGATTATAATAATCCGCAGCAGCTGCTGCTGATTATATACAGTATATTTTCCATCTTTAATCTACTAACAATTTACTGTTTCTTTTCACTAACGTGTCATGTGATAGATAACTTTTAAACAACATAAACACACTAGAACGTAAAGAGAACCTATAAGAATCCTGTGAAAGACACGTATATCCACCTATCATTAATTTTTTCGATCATGTATATCCTGTTACATTCCCTCCTTCCTTACTTAGGACAACATTTACCAAAGCACTTACACTTTCATTTCCTGCAGGCACTTCTTTATGTGTGAATTATAGAATATACCATTCTTGGGAGTATTTCCTACTGGTGCATTCAGATCTCCCAAAACACACACACACACACACACACACACACACACACACACACGTGCAGTCGAAAGTTAATTTCAGCAATTTCCAGAAAATTTCTCCCATTCTCCTTTCACTCTCCACTCCTTTGAAAATTGATATCCTTGTCTTCATTACTTAATTAGTTTTACATCCAAAACAGCAGTGGTTTTACATTCTTTAACTTTTTTAGTTTTTTATTTAGTGATTTTGTTTTAGCTTCAATAACTATGGCCTTTGTTATTTTATTGTCAGTGTGTTCTTTCAATTCGACAAATTTCAAAGGTTATATATATTAATCGAGTTTTCAAGGATGTTCTTCCTTTTTGAAGATGTTAAGTTCTCATTAAAGGAGCCTAAGAATCATGTGACACTCTTCAAAGCATCTTGAAACTTCCACTGGAACCAATTGAAAATTAGTCGAGATAAGAGGCTGAAATGAATATTGACCCAGCATTGTACGGTATAGATACTCATGTTTAACCATTTATCCTTTCAGATCTTTTAAACGCTTTAGTGCTTGCGTCAAGGTAGAATTTACTGAGATAATAATTACTTCGATTCAACATTTTAATTCGTTTCGCGTCTCTTATTATCATACAAATTCATCTTCATTTTAGCCTTCATCCCTGAAGGTTACGTCATCTTAACTTGGCTACTTTCGACGGGTTCAAGCTTATTGGGATTTTTCAGTGGTGTTCACATGTTCTGTCGCTAGTTTGACACCATCAGAACTTACGGCAGAACACGTTACTACCATGGTGAATTTTTCCACTTTCATAGAATCAAGGACAGTTTGTTGAAGCATGTCGAAACATCTCGTATATAAGCGTGTCGGGCTTTATCTTCAATATCAACGACAATGTAACGTCACCCTTAAATTCAGCTAGCACTGACTGGCCATGTCGGTCTTTCCTGTTCTTGAAACGTACAGACATTGTAAGCATTGTAAGAGTTACGTACCTGGGTCGCACAAAAAATTAGTATAGTGAAGAAAACACATACGACAAAACAATTGAAATAGACTCCGGCCATTACTACATACTAATTACTTATTCCATACACACGTCTAGATTATATTACTTACTCTTTCCGTACTTACTACGTCGTCATCACTGCTAGGACGCCTGACGCTCATGTCTGCACGCCGCACTGTACACCTTATACAGTCAACACACACTTCTTATTAATAACACTGTGCATAATTAAAAGAGGGCAACGTTGCATGTGTGATAGTACAGTATTTATCTAGTGTAAGAAGTCGCCTTTAGGAAATGCGGCATCACACGCTTTAGTACTTTTTCGGAGGTGTCTTGAAAATGTCGAGTGGGTGTGTGTGGCTCCAAGCCCCTCCATATAACCAACATCTATACGATGCATAACACATTCATCTATACGATGAACACATTCATCTATACACAAAATCTATACGATGCATAACACATTCATATTTGTATCCAAAGGAGTTAGTAGGTTCTCATTCTAAGTACTACGTTTCGTGTTGCGTTTTGTGTCTTGTCTTTTGTTGAAATATGTCACTAATGTGAAGAATGTACTTAGGTACACGTGTCGTCATCTGTACTGGAATCCAGTGGCAGATCGTAGCCTCCCTTGGATAGTTTGTAGCTGGTTCAAATGTGGATTTTTTTTTCGTACAAGAAAAGAATTGCATGTCGGAACATATCAATCATGTATTATCCTGTTCCGTTTGTATTGTATATGATTTTTTACCTATTTATTTTTGAGTTTTCAAAAATAGGAAATCCCGGAGAGTATTCCCAGCTATCTGTGCTGTTGATTGCATTTACCAGCCGTCAAACAGGAAACATATACAGGTATTAGAGTCAGTGTGTTCGGGGTTTTATGTGTGGGAGGCGTGCAACGTTGGATTATTTTTTTGTTTCGCCTCGTTACGTGATCAAAAGCTTTGCGAGTGTGGACTGAAAAGGAAAACTGACATAGAGAGTGGGTAAAATTTTATCGTTTAGAGAAAAGGTCATATATAATAGACAAGCAACAACAAACAATTAGATCCTTGTATGGCTGTTTTTGACCTACGCACTTCATCTACCTGTTTGGTTAAGAGATGATATTGGATAACAGAAAAAAAGGAGGAGCGGGATGATGAAATGCGTATCTGTTGAAATTAGGTATTTACTCAGACGATTAGGTTCACACGAGGCTTTTTGAAACCTATATGTTGACATTCGATTAAAGAGATTGATGACGTATTGTCACAAAGAAGATAGGAGGAGGAGGAGGAGAATACGTCTGGTGAATGAGAAAAGTGGATTAGTGTTCATGTTTCCGTATCCTCGTCAGTCTCGTTATTGGCTAAGTGTGTGACGTGATCGACGCGGATGTCACGAGCGGGGAGGGGCGTCGAAGCGGGGTGGTGTGGGGCAGCTGATGATGACCCTGTTAGGCCGAGGGACACTGGCGGGGAAAAGTCAAGGTCAGTGAGGGAAGAAGCTACAGCTACAGCTAGTGTCTTATTCACTACATAAAGCTTTTTGACTGAGCTATGAGTCAATAGTTAGATAGAATATATATGTAGATGATGCTAATGGCAACTGCAGCAACAAATAAGATTTGTAGATAGTACGTACTAACGCCAACTGTAACAACAGTTGAAACGGGATGTTAATGATGATTTCACTATCTGCCGTCGCCGCCTCCACCACCACCACCACCACCACCACCACCACCACCACCACCACCACCACCACCATCATGTAATCAAACATTAGTTTGATAACTCGAAGGAATGCTTCAGATTTTAGATTGGCAATGATTTACTTATATAAACTTCCCATGAAAAACAAAAAGAATTGGAGCAAGGAACAGACCAGTAGGTGGCATTGGCCGTACCATGGAATACCCCAGACAGGAGGCGGGGAGCTGGTGGGCGTGTGAAGCTTCCCAGACAACGTCACGTGCTGGCCACCCCGCAGGCTCCCGCCGCCCCCCGCCCTGCTGCCCACACCCCTAGGGATACTGTGCGGCAGGTGACCCGGATCCCCCGCGCGTCCCAGACGATGTCACTGAGTCTCATGCATGTCCGCGTGGAACTGATTAGAACCGGCCGCCCAGATTACTACTTATTCTTGGCAGCCTCATAATGAATTTGTATCTAAAGAACAGGACCAAGGTGCCTATCAGTGAAGCATGCGGATGTTTGACAGAATCAGGAGTTAATTGTGCAGTGTCTAGAGTGTTAAAAGCGAATTGAATTTGCATGGTGGGAACAAAAGTCTGGGATGTGTTAGTTAGAATTCTGAACTGTAGAAAGTGTACACGAGCATTGTGTTTGTGGCATTGGAGGATTATATTAAAGAGTGTGTGAAAGAAGCATGATGTATATCATTGTAAGAATGTGTGATGCATGGGATAGATACGAATGGGTTTATAAAGATAAATAAATAAGTAAAGAAAAATATAATATGCGTTCTTTCGTTTTTATAACACACACACACACACACACACACACACACACACACTGGTGCTGGGCTGCGGGTGTGCCAGCCAGGCAGCGATGTTGTGGGAACTCACTCTCCGCTCGCTACGTGGAAAGCTTCCCTCTTTCTCACTATCGCCTTACTATATTTAGCATCGGTAAGTGTCTGATATCCCGTTCTCACCCCGTTGTTAAGCGGTGACTAAGAATTAGTCGCACTTAACTGATGTAGCGCATTAAGCGTGATTGATGGGTGGGAGCGACAACTTTAGTGGTGGGGAAGCGGACTCCGACCTCACCACCTGGCACTGGCACTTGCTCTAATGCCGTGCTCAGGTGGCCTTGACGGCAGGGCAGGGCAGGGTAGAAGAGGGAGAGAGGGAGGGAGGCAAACCGTCGGAACGCAGTGCCAGCGATGCCTGCTTGTTGTCACTAGGTAAATAGCAGTGTTTGCCGCAGTTCATGGCGTCTGAGCTTCCTCGTGCAGACTAGCAAGGAAAAGTGACGGACGTGAGGTGATTGGGCGGCGGGATGGAGATGCCTTGCCGCGGCTTTGACTTGACGTTTGTGGCTGTGACGCACTTCAGTCAGGGCAGGTGTTGTGTGGGATGAGTGTTAGTGGTGGGGAGACAGGGCGGGTGTGTCTGAGTGTAATGTTCCCTCTGTCTGGTGGTGGTGGTGGTGGTGGTGGTGGTGATGGTGATGGTGGTGCGGCAGGTGATGGTGGACGGTGGATGCAGTTAAGAGCGCAGTACGGTTTGGTGGGATTAGATTATTGAGCTATGGGTAAATAGAAATAATAGAGAGTATTAACGTTGGTGGTTTATCTCTCTACTGCGGTTTATTTATGTAAAGTTGGTATTCTTCTTTCTAGTCTGGGAGTTTCATTGAGTTGTGTCATTAGATAGATATATAAAATGATAAGCAAATAGATAGGTGAACAGACATTGAATGAATACAGATCGATGATGATATATAATATTACTGAACATCAGAAATATCTAAACGATTATTCTTCCTACACATACAAATGCAACAATATATATACGATGAAATACTTGGCACTGAATTTATTTATTAAAGAAAAGTGATATTCACAATATATTGTTCCGAATATTATGTAAAACTTTTATTACTACTACTCACTCATTATAATAATAATAATAATAATAATAATAATAATAATAATAATAATAATAATTATTATTATTATTATTATTATTATTATTGTCATTATCATTGTTGTTGTTGTTGTTGTTATTGTTGTTGTTGTTGTTGTTGTTGTTGTTGTTGTTGTTGTTATTGTTGTTATTATTGGTGCACCACCATCACCACCATCACCACCACAACAACAACAACAATTACTGCCATCACGACCACTTCATTACTACCAGTATCACAACCCACAAAAGAAAATAGAGAGAAAATAACAAAATTGAAACACACACAAACAAAGTCTCATTAAAACAACAAACAACAGACGTAGATAAAGAGAAATAGAAAAGGAGGTGGATGAGACGGAAGGATGCGGGGCGCGGGGTGGGAAGGATGATGGAGGGGCAGGAAGGACATGGGAGGGGTATATACACATTACACCACATCATGTCACGCTCAACACCTCCAAACTCTTCTTAATGGGTTGTTTCTCCCCTTCTAACTGTCCCACGCTGCGCACGTCACCATCTCCATGCGTCATCCTGCGCAGACATTAATTATTATCGCTGCCTATTTTCACTTCGCGGTTCCGTTTTCTTTTCTTTCGCTTCTTGCTGGTATTTTATGGCAAGTTTGGTAGGTTTTGTTTTATTTGAGTTTTAATTGTCGTTTTTTTAATGTTTTTCTTCTGGTAAGGTTGATCAGTTATATATTTTTTGTTTTAATTGTTCTCTCTCTCTCTCTCTCTCTCTCTCTCTCTCTCTCTCTCTCTCTCTCTCTCTCTCTCTCTCTCTCTCTCTCTCTCTCTCTCTCTCTCTCTCTCTCTCTCTCACACACACACACACGTTTTGTTCCGTATCATTATTTTCTTCTTTCTTACTTATTCACTCTTGTCTTTTTCATCCTTATCTTCTTTTCTTTTCTTTCTCTTTCACCTTTGTTTATTTGGTAATTCATGAATTTTCATATCGTTACTCTTGTTCTGTATTATCGTCTTCCTATTTTTTCAGTATTCATGTTTTTTAATCTATTTAATTTCTTCCTTCTTATTATTGATTCTTGTCATTCCTATATATCTTAATCTATTTGTCATTTTGTTTTTTTCTATTCCACACTTTTCTACTTATTAGTTCTATTTTCTTTTCCTTTTTTTCTTATTGCTATTTTCAAGTTTACCTTTCTTCGTTCCTGTCAACTTCCAAAAAATTTCGCTCAGTGTTTGATGTTTTTTTTTTTCCGTTACCGTCATTTGGCGAGATTTGCAAAGTTTATCAGATGTCCTCCTCCCCCCTCCTCTGCCATCTTATCATCAGTACGTAGCCTTCTTTGTTATTGTCAGTGCCATTCGTATAATTGTAGTCTGTGTTTATTTTCGATGGTAATAATAATAATAATAATAATAATAATAATAATAATAATAATAATAATAATAATAATAATAATAATGACAATAAAACTGGTAATAACCACAGCGCTCTCGTACCACCGGCCCCACCGTTAGGACAGTCATCATATCGACACATTCCTTACACTGAAATTTGATGTTGAAAGCGAAGTGGATCAGTGGGACAGACACGGACAGACACAGCCGGTGCTGTCCCGTTACGGTGACGAAAACCCAGCCGACATCCTATAACTCAGAACGGTGACATCGCCCCGATTACTGGAAGCCAACGTGGGACTCGCCTTCATTGCTTTCCTATATGCCAGGTGTGTGGGTGGTGTCCCTCACTCCACGCCCTTCACGTCCCACCACTCACTGCCTCCCTTCTCTGTCCCAATCTGTCTCCACTCCCTCCTCATCCCCTTGTCTACGTACACCTCTGTTTTCCTCGTTTATTTCCTTGAATGTGTGCTGTTATGTGTCTGGTATTCATGCAACCTCAATTGATGTCAGGTTTTTACTTTTTTTATTTATTTATTTTTATTTTTTTTAGCTTACCTCTTCAGTTTTGGGACACGTTTTTACCTGAGAAATGGGTATGACAAGACCATTTTATTGACATTATGGACGGTGTATAGAGGTCAAAAGAGTCATAGAGTCTGTTCTGTTTTAAGCCCCCTTGAGTTTCCGAACACGAGTAAAATTGCCAAATAGTAAGCAGAATAAGTATGAAAATGTGTCCTAGAACTGAAGGGGTTAAGGTTCCCTCATTCTTGTTTAAGATTACCTCGTTGACTGGTAATGATACTAAGATTTTTTTTTTTCATTTGAATACGGCTCCATATGACTTGAACTGTTTCTGTGCCTTGATATTAAAGAGTTAGTCGATTAATCAAACATTGGACTAATTCTAGATTCATCATTCGTAAACCGAGCGCTGTGACTGTTACCATTACTAGATTGCGTCACCCAACTTTTCTAGATAGGTATGTGCTTTAAAATTTGTGACTATATGTATACTAGTATTGCATTGACTAATTGACTGATACCCCGTCAAAGTCTAAGATATAATTTTAATGCTAGAAACCTCTCCTATAGACTATGTAATTGAGCTAAAGTAGAGCCATTGGTATTAAGATGTGTGACTTACTGATAACCTGAAGCTCTGTATGTTTTATTTTTTCGCAATTATACTCAAAACTTGCTTGGAATGGTTTGATTAAGCTTCAGGAGAAACTATAACAGTGGAAATTTTGAGAACAGGTTATGGGATCAGGATGGAGATTGAAAGTTCATGAGTCACACCTTATTACGTAACATTTTCCTGTTTTCTCCGTTCCCCACTCCTCATTCCTCTTATCTCAGGATGTCCCCTTCCCCGCTACTCCCTCACTTGGCCTTGCTGATCAGGTTCAGGGGAGCATCTCCGTTCCGTCATGCACAACCGGCTCTTTTATTTGATTATTTTCTGCTTGCCTCGTCTGGGTTAGGTTTAGTTTCGCTAGTGTGTTGAGTCATTATGTTTGTATGAGATGTTATTTATTTTTATCCTAACCACTGCACTCATCGGTTTCTTTGTGTGTGTGTGTGTGTGTGTGTGTGTGTGTGTGTGTGTGTGTGTGTGTGTGTGTGTGTGTAATTCAGTAAGACCTGATCACTGGCGGACTTCCAACCACCAGTCGTTACCCTCTCAGTCCGAACTCAGACTTTATTATTAGCGACCATTGAATAAGACTGTGACCTCGCACACCACACACCCCATCTCCCCCCTGGTCAAGAGAGACACTAACTGCCACGCTTGTCAGGGGGAAAAAAACCTTAGAGGTGACCATCTCTCTTGTGAAGCTCAAACCTATGCCGGTCATGGCGGCCAACAGACTCGTGTGTGTGTGTGTGTGTGTGTGTGTGTGTGTGTGTGTGTGTGTGTGTGTGTGTGTGTGTGTTATGTCATTCATATCTTGCCTGGCTAAGTTTCCTTTGTTGTGTCACGTTTGGAAACTGATAAGGTCTCTCTCTCTCTCTCTCTCTCTCTCTCTCTCTCTCTCTCTCTCTCTCT
>CM035197.1:14760313-14770313 GCA_020233015.1 Callinectes sapidus | reverse complement strand
ATAATGTTATTTTCATCCGTTAACAAAAGACTCACTGGTGTAATATAAGTGACTCCCGAGATATAACAACCCTAATGCAGAAAGAAATATTATGGCCTGCTGTCAGATCTGGAGTTGAAGTTATTGCTTCAAGTTCCACAATAGAATGAAAAAAATCTCAAATGGAGTGAGTTATCATGTGTGAATGTGTGAATTCGATATGCAGTTCTTGTATGTATGCGTGAGAATTAATGTGTGTGTGTGTGTGTGTGTGTGTGTGTGTGTGTGTGTGTGTGTGTGTGTGTGTGTGTGTGTGTGTGTGAGAGAGAGAGAGAGAGAGAGAGAGAGAGAGAGAGAGAGAGAGAGAGAGAGAGAGAGAGAGAGAGAGAGAGAGAGACAGCAGAATTAGCCTACGTAATTACTAAGACGAATCAGCAGAATCACCCTAATGATATTTTTTTGTGTGCCAATCACGGCAACTCCTTAATTATCGTGAAAGTTTCGAGATATGTAACACACTAGTGCTCCCCCGCGCGCGCGAATACATACATACACACACACACACACACACAAAATGGGACACGATGTTATAAAAACTCTGACTGAACGAGCATGAATAAAGAAAGGTTACATATCCCGCTCTCTCTTTTGTTATTACAGTGCGGCGGTGAGGCTTCCTGGGCACGTCGGCTGGCAGCTGAATGTCCCTCCACTGCGATGGCTTCTCTCTTGGCTCGGATAAAGGCGCGTATTGACCAGCGTGTTGTGTTCTGGTCATGAGGGCTTCTGGATGACACAGGTTATTTTTGTCATGCATCATTGTTATGGTGTGTGTGTGTGTGTGTGTGTGTGTGTGTGTGTGTGTGTGTGTGTGTGTGCGTGCGTTTCATAAGCATGGGATGAAATCCACTGAAATTTCATCGCAAAATATATCCCGTGTAAACAGAGTAAGACTGGCAGGAACTGTAGTGATATTATTTTTTGTGTGTAATCTTCGTGGAAAGGTGAAAAGAAGTTAAAAGTATTTGTTCGTATTAGCTACTGATAGTAAACTGAAGGAAGAACACTCTCGCCGTTGCTGTGGCATTGTGGAATAGGATAAGTCTGGGATTGAAAGGTTTGAGTATTTTCAAAGATTGCTAATACTGTAATAATTACAGAAAGGAGGAATAAATTAAATCTTAGTGAAAGTGGGACATTGAGGAACTTATATTTGAAAGGATTGTCTTGGTATTGAGTTGAAGCGACGCAGCAGCGATGTCCTTATGGTGTAAAGCATACCTGAGAACACCACATCTCACAGAAGGTACCGAGAGCCTCACACTCTACCTACTCACAACCTGGTCAACAGTGAAGGGGATGCAATAGCTAATGAAGAAAAATGGTTGCTTGGTAAGGATGGTAGACTTTCTAAAAATGATATTAGTATGAATCTTTATGAACTGTTTCCAGGAATTCATAATAAATGTTGTTAATTTTAAACCGTGTGATATAAACGTGATCTTACGTTATCCAAGCTGCCTATTTCTTATAAACTGCCAGGGGTCTTAGAATTGACAGTAAGTGTTAGTTTTTTCCTCATAATTCTAATGTAGTTTAGTGACTAATATTACCTAATATTATTTTACTTAACATTACCTTCATTCTACCTTTTTGTGAGTTATGCGATTATTTGCACTGTTTGCTGCTCTGCTTCACCATCATCCTTGCCATTTTAAGACACCACCACCACTTCCAACCACAACTATCAAGATCATCGTCATCAAAGTTTGATATGAATATTATATGTCACCATGGGCACTTCCGCTGTCCCCGCCGCTCTCGTTATGATCGACAATACATGATATTGTAATCGAAAAGTGAGAATTTTAAGTTTTATGGCAGTAAGTCGCTGCACGTGAATAAAAGAGACAGTGGGAAAAAGCAGTGCTTGTAAATTTAAAAATATATGAAAAGAATGTAAGAATATCAAGTCATGTCAGGTTTCAAGAGAAAACTGCAGTGATACGAGCTCGTGACAAGAAGGAAAAAGCCAGATGGGAAGAGTTGTGGAAATGGAGTTACAGGACAAACGAAAAAGAATACCGAAACGAAGGTGAATGGGTTACGCAACAGAGAATTTGAGATCAAAGCAAGTGTCAGGAAAAAAAAAAAAAAATGTGCAAGACTGGGTCTGGTGAAGGAGAGCTGTTTGAAACATGCCCTCCATATACATAGGAGTACAACGTCTAAAAGAAATTGCTAAAAAGAAATTTAGGATATGGTTTGCGTTTAAGGTGTGTATCGGAACAAGCACGGAGACGCGAACAGCGCACCGTAACAACATCGCACAACAAAAACGTTTTTGGACCGCTGCTCGTAATGAACCATGGGAGTGAGCATACTTGCTTGTGTCATTCTTTCATTACGCGACCAATATGAGTATTAAAACCAAATTTACACTAATAAATGTAGAATTTATATTAAATTCTCTATCAACAACTCTCATAAACATAGACGATGATCTTAATAACACCAGAACACTTGAAAACGAGAACAACTGCAAAAATGTTATCAAAATTGCATGTATCACCAGCTCCAGGTTTCATTACTCACATATTTTTCATCCTTGTTAATAGAATGAAGTTCTTGGATGTGAAGTGAAGCTCATATACACATAAATATCAATATTCACATTAAAGATCCTTGAAGCTGAAGAGAACTGCGTGATGGTGCAGGTTGAAGCATTACCTCCAAACATGTGAAGTGGGTGACGACGCACTTCACATGTTTGGAGATAATGCTGGTGTGAGATTTCGTGGAACCTTTGGTCAGGAGACATGCTGAGACAGATTCATGTCCACCTAGGGGTGCACATAGTATACTGTGCAAGACAAGACCTTTCAGCTAATCAATAGACAACTTTAAAAGGAATATTAGGTAAACTTGTGGTTATTGATGATAGGTATAGTTTATAAAGAGACTATCACGTATAAGCCTGCTGACTTTTCATATGCTATCATTTTTTTGTCAATTAAATGTAATTAAATGTAATTAAATGTAATTTTACGAATGAAGAGCTGAGGAGAACGTCTTCATAGTTGTCATCTACCGCCATGAAATTAAAGAAGATATTTTAATGATTTGTTTCTCACTTACAGGATGGTTGTAAAGCATCTGCTGAGCTTCGTGCATTGCCTCTCCTAACGCAGCTCCTCCTTTACCAGGCGCGACTCTGCATCAACTTGTCCGGCCAGTGTAAGGTGAGAATGTGTTAATTACTACCAAGCTTTTACTCTTTTATGTTAGGATGTTGTTTAGAGTGTTGATGGAGAGTCTTTTACGCCATTAGATGTTTTAGCTTATTCACTTTTACTGGTGATTTGTGAATCTCCTCAAAATCTTGTGTTACTGATTAGAATGTAACGAAGTGTAGCTGACGACAATATTTTACATGATTTGAGTATGTTCTGCACGATTTCTTTTCATGTTTGAAGGAATCAGGGTTAGAGAACAATGGAAACTGTCTTCTAATATTCTCGCTCTTCACACATTCTCTCTCTCTCTCTCTCTCTCTCTCTCTCTCTCTCTCTCTCTCTCTCTCTCTCTCTCTCTCTCTCTCTCTGGGTTATACGAAGGAGACGTAAGCAACATTCTTGGGACTTAATAGACTGAATGAAACAAGAAATAGTGGATTTAAGTTTAAAAACTTAAGGCTTAAGAAGGAGAAAGAAAGGAATTAGTTGTGAAATAAAATGTTAGATGAATGGAACGGACTCAATAAGGTTGTTAATGCTAAGTCATTAGGGAGGTTCAACACTTTTCCTGCTACTTGGTTTGTTTACCGTATTAACAAACCACCCCGAGATTTTTCGTCTTAGCGCAGCCTTCTCAAAGCATTTTAGTAGTTGAAGACTGTTAAATGTACTCTTTTTTTAAAATTATCTTTTCCAACTTTCTTGTTGAATTTTATTATGCGTTCGTTGCTTTATGACTTATGTTGTGGTGTATATCGCAGTGAGAAGGTTACGGGATTAGATATGTATAGGGACGGACATGAAAGGTGGAATGAGTTAGGTATATTTCCTACAAGGGGCTGACTGTTACGTGTAGGCCTGATGACTTCTTGCAGCTTACCTTATTTTCTTGTATTATTCTGTTCTTATACTATTAAGGCCTGGCGACACGAACATTTTCTGAGTTTTTATGACGCATATCTCAGTGACGACCCCGTTAGCACTATTCACCGTGGTAATGTCTGCCGTGCCAGTTCTGCTTCAGTTACATGTGATTCTTATTTTGTGCCTATTCAGTGCCTTTTGTTGTCTTGCATTTACGTTCTGGCATGAGAGTGGTGAGAAGAGGAGAGGAGAGGAGAGGAGAGGATAGGATAGGATAGGAGAGAAGGGAAGAGAAAGGAAGAGAAGGGAGGAGAAGAGAAGGGAAGAGAAGAAAGGAGAGGGGGGGAAAGAAAATAGGAGAAGAGGAGAAAGGAGAAGAGAAGGGAAGAGAAGAGAGAAGGGAAGGGAAGAGAGGAAAGAAAAGAAGGGAAGAGAGGAAAGAAGAGAAGGGAAGAGAGGAGAAGAGAAGAGAAGAGAAGAGAAGAGAAGAGAGGAAAAGAGAAGAGAAGAGAAGAGAGGAGAAGAGATGATAAAAGATAGGAGAAGAGAAGAGAGAAGTGAAGGGAAGAGGAGAGGAGAATAGAATAGAGAGAAGAGAAGAGATTGGAGAAGAGAAGAGAAGAGAGAAGTGAAGGGAAGAGGAGAGGAGAAAAGAAGAGAATAGAAAGAAGGGAAGAGAGTAGAGAGAAAAGAAGAGAATAGAGAAGAGGAGAGGAGAAGAGAAGAGAAGAGAAGAGAGAGAGGGAAAAGGAATTCATGATTACAAGACACGTTCATACATACATATTGACCTACTCAATCACTGCCTCTTTTTACGCCATACAGGAGGGTGTTCTGGGAAGCCTGACTCTCAGTACATGACTCTGCGGTGCTCTGACACATGTTGCGCAAACTCTGGTGTCGATGATGAACAATTTTGCTGCCACATTAAAAAAAAGCAAAAAGCAAATTAGACCAAATAAACAACTGATGAATGAAATGAATAGCATGTAAGTGAGGAAAAGGCAAAAATACCTGAAAAGCACTTAATTTACTCAATGGAATGATAAACAAAAATAAATAAATCAGTAAATAAGTAAATAAACAGGTAAATATATTAATTTATTTATATTGCATTGGCTTAGAAATACCTTTCATATTGTACTACTGAGACTGATACATGATTTTGTACTTCTCTTACACTCTACTTTTGACTCGCCACTCTATCGTTTCCTTTCAGTCCTCAGCTTTTATTTCAGTGTATCTTTTTTGTGTGAAAAGATAAAGTACGAAAAAAAACTTGAAAGGGAAAAAAGCCCCCTCATTACTCCGCTCTCACGTGTAGCATTTGTACTGACTCTCACCAGTCTGCTTTTGGGAACACTACCAATAAACCAGTCATCCAAAACAGAGGTGTCATTGTCAGGGTGTTGCTGGTGTTTGGAGGTGTGTGTGCATAAGCTTTGGTTAACGTGGCAGTGGGTGTGGTAGGATGAATTATTGACGTTTTACAACAATGACTGAAATTGCGTCTTTTCTCCTCAATTGCTCTTCTGGCGTGGATTGGGCAAACGTACTGTTCATATAATGATGAAGTTTATATCCAGATTGTCTTTTCTGTATCGACACATATGGACTAGAAAGTTAGTGTAAAGCCTCTTCTCCGTTGGTTATTATTATTCTTTTTTACCTTCATTATCATTGTACGGTCGGGCCCGCGTCTTTGGCAGGAAGTCTTGATGAAGCCGGAAAAGCCAGCCTGGCCATGTGTTGTGGCGTCTGGCGGGCGGCAGGCGGGCGAGTGGATGGTCTTCCCACGCAGCCCTGCCGCCGCCCTCCCTGGTCATGTGCCGCCCATTCATTCCCTTTGGCGAAGCCTTAAAGAATAACTGCGGCTACAGTCTCCTTTCCTGTCAGATTACAGAGATAACGGATATCCGGAAATGAGAAAATTCGTTTTACTTTAAAAGAACTTGATTATAAATCGGGAACTGTATTTCACGCGTGTATCGCATGTGAAAGACATTTATTTACTAGCTATGGGACAGAATCCGTCTTATCGCATATGAATCGTTGACACGAGACACATCAAAATTTTAATGTATGTTTAATCATTTCTTTGAAATTCTAATTCGTGACTTTATCGACTGTGCGAATATTAGCCAAATATTCTTGCAGGAAAAACTGTGGAAATTTCCTCTTCATCCTTATAATAAACATTATTTTTATAAATTAAAAGCTTTATGATGGGAAAACTTCAATATGTGTCTTCAGGATTGCTTTTGCTAAGCAGCATGTAATTGATGAGTTGAAGCCTCTTTATGCATTTTCTTGCTTCATGCTCGGTGTCTTTTCCTTACTTAGAAGATAAACCTTTCTGAGATTCATTGGTGATAAGAATATTATTGCATGCATGAATTGATGCGGCAAGTAACAGCAAGTATCAGAATACTGGTTTTAAAACAACATCTTTGTCGAAGGAAAAAAAAGAAAAAACTATACTTCTATGAGCAGTTGTTTTAGTCAGATAGTGATAAATAAACTGTTAAGTGGTTGATATTTGGTGGGAGATTTTAATTGTAAAGTAAGTAAGAAGAAAATATCCATGGAGGATAGCTAACGGGTATTGTGCAACATTTAACGTTTGTGGAATTTAACCAGTTGTTCATACATGAAGAAAAACAGATTCACTAGAATAGTATGAGAAAAGTGGATATGTTAATTTAGACATGACCAAGAACTCATCAATTGTGTATTTGTGATGGAAGAATCTGACCAAATAACACTAAATGGAAAAGGAACCCTGACAAAATTTGACTTATTTATTTATTTATTTGTGTGTGTTTGTGTTAGATGGAGGAAACTAAATAACAATAAAAAAGAGATGAAAAAAAAACCATGAAAAGAATAAGCTAAAATTGGAAGATGTCCAGGAACCTTCCTATTGAAAGAGGACAAGATATAGAAAAGTAAGGGACCATAAATAACAGTAAAACACAAGAGAGAGAGAGAGAGAGAGAGAGAGAGAGAGAGAGAGAGAGAGAGAGAGAGAGAGAGAGAGAGAGAGAGAGAGAGAATGTCTTTGGTATGGAGTTGTGTACGAAAACTGTACGATGGTGGTGTGTGGCGCAATCGAAGATAATGTTTATGACACACACAAACACACACACACACACACACACACACACACACACACACACACACACACACACACACACACACACACACACACACACACACACACACACACAGAGTAAAGTAATGAAGTTGTATGTCACGCAGCGGAGACAGGAAAAGAAAGCAAAACAAAAATGTGATTTCTCCCTAAAGGCTGTAATTGGATAAACCTTCACCACAAAAAATAATATTTAATAAGATTATTTCAACTGAATAAGAATTTGATTTAAACTAATCAGATTCTTAGAAGACTTACGAAGAACTGAAGACATCATCTCGTTTCGATGGAAGGAATAAAGAAGCATCCTCATTCATGCTACATTCGTTTTTTAGAGAAATACTTTTCCTTAAATCTTCATTAAGCATCACCTATGTATATTAATGACTATTATGCCACGTAATTGATGGTTTAGCATATATTAGTGATTATGTGTGTATCAAGGAGATATAGGGAGCAGGTCAGGCCACTTTATATTGCCATTAGCGAAGAAAGAGGCGTTGCGTAGTCATGTTCTTCTAAGAATACAAGTGAATGAAGGAGCTGTTGCCGCCTCATTTAATGTATAGCACTGTACAGTATACGTATATGAACGTGCCTGTACAGTGGTTCTAATTTCTGAATTCCATGTCGGTGAATGGAATAGGAATTAATTTATTGGTTAATGCAGTGACGGGCTACGTAAAGGTAAAAACTACTAAGGTTATGAGTCGAAATGGTTACTTGTTGAAACTGTTCTTAATGTGAAACATTTTGCACAACGTACCATTACTACTACAGACACTTATATAGTTTGGATAAAAAGAAAGTTTTGACGAAGTGTATTTGTTTTAAGATTGTTATGTCCTGTTAACCCATTTGGGAACCGTTACCCCGAGTGGACGCCCAATCTCCACTCAGACCGTGGCCAGGATTGGAACCCATGTGCTCGGGGATCCCAAGGATAGCGCAAAGCGGTGATGTCTCTGTCTTTCGCCTTTACTAAATAGGGAATATGAGGAGGTATTATGCAGATTTTCCAAGGAATTACTTATTACTGTTTCCGTATCAGAGACCCATCTCTGTTTGCTGAGCACATAGCAGAGACGATAGTGTCTGGCATGGAGGCGTGCTTTCCTCATTCCTCTCGCCCTAAACCTAACAACAAAATTTAGTTTAACATCATCTATTATCGTGCTATTGTGCTATTCATAATAGAGAGGTGACGAGGCTTCCATCACTTGAATGTCATGTGTTCTATATTTTCTGCCTGGAATCATGCCAAGTCAGTTCTCTGATTAACTCTTGCATTAGGGAAACTAAGAGAGTAGGGATGAGAGAAAGAAGAAAGTTTTGTGTAGCGAGGACCCAGGAGGAGGGGATACATGCAGTTAGCAAGATCAGAAGAGCAGTTAGCATGGATATAACGATAGAATATTGTAAGAGATGCAACATTCCGGCAGTTAGAAAGAAGCTGACAGTCGGGCAGAGGAGAGGAGTTGATAAGACGAAAAATTTTTGATTCCACACTATCTAATAAATCTGTGTGAGTGGAATCTCCCTCCTCCCCATAAAGGAGAAGAATACTCCATACATTGGCAGGCAAGGTCCTTGTCCAGATTCAGCAGTTGGGTGGAGAAGGTTGGGAAAACCTGGCGGAAACGCCTCAGAACGCTTAACTTCATAGAAACTTTTATCGAGATGAGATGTGAAGTTTCCACTTTAGATTACTAAAGGACAGACTGAAGATATTCAGTGTATAAGAAGGGGACAGTTGAGTGTTAGTGAAGAAGAGGGGATAGTTGTCTGGAAGATTGTGTCGAGTTGATAGATGGAAGAATTGAGTTTTTGATGCATTGAACACTACTAAGAAATCAGGTGTTCTGTTGTATCTCTGCGTGATCTGTTAACTTTCTTAAGGGTTGGTTATCTGGAAAGACGTGGAAAACTATAAGGTGGTATCATCAGCTTAAGCAAGTTTTGTTTAGATCATTAATAGGAAGAGAGTGGCTGACAAGATAGAGCCCTGAGGAACACCACTATTTCCATGTCTTTTCATAGATGTCCAGGAAGTATACAGTTCATACCGGGAAGCCACAGGACGCCTGACTTTATGATTGTGTTAAAGCAAACCTTGTATCACTCAATATCTCAAAAACTATCAACTCGACATACCTTCTAAAAACAATATATATATTTTTTCAGTGACACTCAAATGCCCCCCTCTCCTGCACCGAACATTCTCTTGATAAAACAGCTTCTATGAAGTTAGGTGTTCTGAGGAGTGTCCGCCAGTTTTCTTAAACCCCCAGTTGTTAACTCAGTATAGGGGCCTCATCCGCTCATGTATGGAATATGCTTCACAGGGGTGTGTGAGGGATAAGGGGTTAGTGTTCCACTCCTACTACTTTTTTAAACAATATGAAATCAGGTTTTCGTCTGCTTGTCTTCAGAGTCTTTCTCAAAGCTGCCGTGTTGCATCATTTGATGTCTTTCACCACTATTTTCATGTTAACTGCTCTTCTGATGTTGCATACTGCATGTTTGTCCTCTTTCCGCGGTCTTGCTGTACAAGACATTCTTCTTTTTCTCACCCTTATTATGTCTTCCTCTCTAATGCAAGAGTTAACCAGTACACTGAATCATTGATCTCTTTTTCTGGTGAACTGTGGAACTCCCTGCCTGCACCTGTATTTCCTCCTTACTACAACTTAAACTTTAAGACACTTATCCCTCGTTTTTTATATTATTCTATCTGACCTCTTGGAAGGTAGCATTAAGTTGGCTT
>CM035197.1:14730610-14750592 GCA_020233015.1 Callinectes sapidus | reverse complement strand
AAGTAGCTCAACAAGAACTCTGCATTATCAATGGAAGAAAAATGAGAAACCGACTGATCATTTCCCCAGCCTTTTCAAATAGGAAAAAAAAGAAGAAGAAAAAAAGTGTCATTCTACAGAGTTTTAGAGACAAGTGAATGAGATTTCTACATTATGAAAAGGAGGAACAATCTTGAGGACAAGCTCATCATTGCTGTGCCTCTGTAATTAAGGAGGGCAGGGACAGGGTAAATGGCACACAGCGCGATAGGTTACATGAATGGGGTGGACTGTTTAATGGACGGACAAGAATAAAAGAGCCAATTAATAATCATGGAAAATTCGGTGATGCACTATACTGATTGATGGACAAACAGGAATATAAGCAATTGTCAGGCATGGAAAATTAGCTTATAGATAAGGCTGATAGGTAGAGAGGCATGAATGCGATAGGCAGTTGTTTATCATGGAAAATTTGGTGATAGATACACGCACACACACACACACACACACACACACACACACACACACACACACACAAAAGGCTGATTAATAGATATTTGTGATTTGTGGAGAATTTGCTGGTATAGGTACTAGAAACTGATTAAGAGATACCAAGTGGGTGAGATACAAATTGTCTCATTAGGTACCTAGTTAAGCCACGGATAATTAGACGATAAATGTACGTAAATCATTAATGTACATATGTTATTTATGGAAACACAGGTGATGAATATGTAAGAGTACTGAAAGATATGTGTGCAATGTGCATGTGATAAAGAAAAGATTTTGTATTCATTTACCACGAGAAAAAAATCACCGCCCATATCGATTGGCTAGTGTGAAGAGTAGGAAACTATAATGTTAGACTGTTAGAAATGATAGTGGCTAGATGATTATACGAGGTGTCGTACATAGCTATTGAAACTCTTCCAGCTTCCCAATTATTCTCTTATATTAGACAAGGCAGGAGGGAGAGAGTGATCGAGGGAAGGTGAGATATGAGGGTCACCTAGGTCGGTATTCAGAAACACTTTGTTCTCTCACCATGACTATTTTCAAACCCCACAGATATAAATAGCGAGGTTTTCAAAGGTGTTTCTCCAGTTAATAATGTGAAAATCTTGTCACTCTGCTTCCATAACCTTAAAAAAGACATCTTAGAAACTCTTGTCAATTTGGGTAAAGACTTTTGAAACAGTGGAAGTGAAGCATGGAGGTGTTTGAGAATAAGAGACCTGTATCTGAAACGCTTTACTCTCTATGTGGACTGTCTTCAAAGGCCACAGAGGGTACTGGACGGATTATTACTTGTATTCATTTTGTTAAAAGGAAAATACCTTGTCGATCTTTAAAATAACAAAAATACGCCAATAGAACAAGGGCAAAGGAGGCATAAAGTTCATTAGACAGTAACCTGACTCTCTCTCTCTCTCTCTCTCTCTCTCTCTCTCTCTCTCTCTCTCTCTCTCTCTCTCTCTCTCGAAACTGTATGACATGGTATTGTACCCAAGATTAAAGATGTGGTTTAGGCCGTTCGCAGTCACATGACACCGCCCCTCCCACCTCCCCCACAGCCTCCCATGCCCTATCGAGACACTGTACCGACGCCGCTACCCTGCCAGTCGCGGGTGTTGATGTGGGTGACGGACAGGGCGTCTGATTCCTGGTGGACACGGGCGCAGTAGTGAGAGTTATTCCTTCCCCCGCCCGCCCGCCCACCCAGTCGACCAGCATTATGACCTCCTCGCGGCAGATGGCACCCCTATTCCATCCCACGGCACTCACACTCTCCACCTCGCCCTCACCCCGTCCTGGACACCCCCACCGCCCTCGGCAGAAGCTGTAGGAGATACGTAGATATCACCTTCACTCCTGTATATAGCTTTCTTCACCTCAGAGGCAGAATAGTGCGTTTGACAGGGAACTAATGGTAATTTACGAGGTGGTTCACTACTTCTCTGCCATGCCCCCTCCTGCCACGCCCTTCCCTGCCATGCCACCCCCTGCCACGCCCTGCCACGCCACGCCAACCCCTGCCACGCCCTGCCACGCCATGCCAACCCCTGCTACACTCTTCCCTGCCGCATCACCCCCTGCTACGCCGTTCCCTGCCACGCCACCCCCTGCCACGCCACCCCCTGCGACGCCACCCCCTGCCACGCCACCCCCTGCCACGCCACCCCCTGCCATGCCAACCTCTGCCACGCCCTTCCCTGCCATGTCAACCCCTGCTACACTCTTCCCTGCTATACCAACCCCTGCTACGCCCTTCCCTGCCACGCCACCCCCTGCAACGCCACCCCCTGCCATGCCAACCCCTGCCACGCCCTTCCCTGCCATGCCAAACCCTGCTACGACCTTCCCTGCCACGCCCTTCCCTGCACATGAATAAACACGCAAATGACAATTAGATATAAAAGACTAAAAAGTAAATGAATGATGTATGCATATGTAATGAGAGGAAATGAGATGAAGAATGTAATGGAAACAAAATTCATTATAATACTCACCTAATCAAACTATTTTCTCTCTCCTCTCTGCGTGTGTGTGTTTGTTTGTTTGTCCTTTCACCACGGCTATTTTCTAAGGTTTTTTTCTTTATCTTCTTCACTTCCTTCACCGTCCTCTCTCACCACGGCTATTTTCTAAGGCTTTTTTCTTAATCTTCTTCACTTCCTTCACTGTCCTCTCTCACCACGGCTATTTTCTAAGGCTTATTTCTTTATCTTCTTCACTTCCTTCACTGTGTCTTTTCACCACGGCTATTTTCTAAGGTTTTTTCTTTATCTTCTTCACTTCCTTCACTGTTCTCTCACCACGGCTATTTTCTAAGGCTTTTTCCTTATCTTCTGCACTTCCTTCACTGTGTCCTCCCACCACGGCTATTTTCTAAGGTTTTTTCTTTATCTTCTTCACTTCCTTCACTGTCCTCTCACCACGGCTATTTTCTAAAGTTTTTTCTTTATCTTCGTCACTTCCTTCACTGTCCTCTCACCACGGCTATTTTCTAAGGCTTTTTCTTTTTCTTCTTCACTTCCCTCTTCTCAGTGAACATCCTTGACAACCAAATCTTCACTTCACTTCTCAAACTATCACTGCAATCAAGAAAAACACTCATGAAAACTTCGATATCTTTCACTGTGGCATGTTGAACTATAAGCATCATGAAGAGAAATACCAGAAAAAAAAAGCTATAATGAAGTAAAGCCTATTAAGGGATCAATGAATTTATGAAAACAACCTTGAAAGCCTAATATATTCTATCTTTCCTCCATTAAATCCTTCAGTAGTGGGAGGCACTTTCATGTTTATTCTGCTTATTATTTGTCGCTTTTCCACAGCTTCAGAAACTCATGTGTTGGGATGAAATAGTATAGAGTGTGGCCATTAATCTTTTCACTTCCAGACACTCTTCCCAGTGCCAGTAAAAAGCGTCCTTGACTTTTCAACATCATCATTTCAACGTAATAATTCACTCCCTCCCTGGAACAGCAGCAGCAGCAGCAGCAGGGAGGAAAGGAGTTGCACTGTGCCGCCGCCAGACAAAACTAGCCTATCTACTACTACTACTACTACTACTACTACTACTACTACTATTACTACTACTACTACTACTACGTACTATATAAATATATATGTGTATTCCACCAACAATAATACTATTCTCCCCTCCTTACAAACAATCCATAATAATAATTACGTATCTGGTAACTAACTGCCACTAACCTCAACAAACATCAATGGAACAAGCAAACCCATGTAAACTGACAAACACACACCACTGTACGGTTAAACAGATACATAATGAATCAATGCTATTTAGTAAAGAATAACAAGAGCCTGTGTGTGTGTGTGTGTGTGTGTGTATATATATATATATATATATATATATATATATATATATATATATATATATATATATATATATATATATATATATATATTATAATTCAAGAAGTGCTTGGAGTTGACGAATATTGATGTAAAAATTAGGGACGAGTTTAAAAAAGCTAGTTTTTTCTTCACTTTTTATCATACCTTATAGTGAGAAATGTTTACAATCTCAGTTGCATCCCTAAGAACTCAACTATTTCAAAACCATTAAAGTAGAGTTCTTCTTCAAATAAACAATATTTGATATGCTTTTTTTCTCTCTTTTTTTTCTCACTTTTTACTACATGTCCGTACCTGCAGAAAATTTGTAATTTTTGAAGAAGACTTCTCTGACAGGACGATCAACTCAATAAGTGCTTTGGAGAAGACGAAAATTGATATCAAAATTATGGCCGAGTTGAAAATCGAAGAAGTGAGAGGGACACAGAAATATTTGATACAGGATACGTGCTGCAGGGAGCACAGGGTGGGTGCCACGTCGCTCTCTTAAACATAGCCCTGAAAATCTACAGCTTTGATCAGTCCAAACGTTTCTTTTTGTGGCTTGTGTTAGATAGTATGTAATGAAACAAAGTTTCTGCCAATGGTAGTGACCGAGAAAGTGAGACTATTGCTTGTAGGGAATATCTTTATGGAGTATAATTCAGTCATGTTATGAGCTACAAGCTGTCATGTTTTCTTTTCTGGTGTCTCCATTTGGTGTCTGCTATGCTGTCAGGACTGAATGATCAGTGGCAGGTAAGGGGGGTTACGTAACAGTACAGGTGGATATACCGCATTCTAAATATAACTTTGCTCAAGTGCCAGAATATCATATTTGCGGCCGAAAACCATGCTAAGATACCTGGGCATATTATGCGTATCTGCTCTACACTGGCACCCTCACACTCCGATTGATAGATTAAGCCAGACCTCAGATGTCTGGCTATAGCATTTTTCACATCAGAACCCCTGAACGGATATCGGATGTTTTAATCAATTTGTCTACCCACGTGCTCTCCCACAAATAAAAACACTGCATTTCAATAACCAAAATCTCACAAGCCATTTTGTCTTGGCAATGTTTTCTCAGCATACAACTCTCTTGGAAATTAAGTGGATTGTATTTATGATCATGTATTCTCTGGAAGTCAATAAGGGACTCACCTGTAGACATAGATAATGGACAGGTGACAGAAGACCATGTTTACACTTCAAGCTAACTCGCACCACAGGAGTTACCACTGCCACATTGTTGTTTGAGTAATGGCAGTTAATCTCTCTTCTTTCCCCTTTGTCATGTAGTACATGGACACGTGCAGTACAAGGTGTACCTCAACAAAGAGGGGGAAATTTGTGTAAAAAAATTAGAATAAGTGATTTCTTACCTTTTTGTATGTTTCTTTTTTTTTTCAATTAGATACTGGGAGAGGTGTCACATTTCAGTATAACATCCAGAGAAAAGTGCAGCATAGACGAACACTTCTAACAACAAAGACGAGCAAATGTCAACAAACTCACTGAGAAGCTACCTGACGCCACTGCTTGTCCTGAACCTCCACTTGTGTGTCTCCATGTGTCAGATAGCAACAAGTGACTTTGAAGGATAATAAGTCGTGGACTGTCGATTTATAAGGACAGCATTTTGTGACATAAACTAATAAGGCTCGCCAAGAAATACCCACCTATGAATGGCAGCAGGTGGTGACTTCATCTTGGTGCTGCACGGTATGCATCACGTGGGAAGCAAAGTTTTAGGGTGGGATTTCTGTTGTAGTATTTAGGCAGTGTTTTCTTAGTGTCATAAGTGAAACTCGCTATAATTGCTTCTCCAGGACATTCACAACCGTTGGATAAGTCTCTCTCTCTCTCTCTCTCTCTCTCTCTCTCTCTCTCTCTCTCTCTCTCTCTCTCTCTCTCTCTCTCATAGATACATATCGCCTAGGCATTCATTGTTTTGAAAAGATCCTTTTGTCTCTTGGATTTACTCTCAAGGTAAATATAAAGGTGAGCCGCGCGGCCCTATTTATGATTATTATTTTCGGCCCCAATCATCTGCAATGTTAGGAACCTTTGAGAAACTGGGGTTTTCAGGTGAGAAAAGCTAAAACAAGCAAATGCCGCCTCTTACCACCAGAACTTAATGGGACTCCATGCCATATTTAACAACTTTAGTTTGTTTAGGTTAGATTTTGTTAGCTTTGTTAGTTTTGATTAGGATGCTAACAGCAAGAGCTAGATGAAGAAGATGGCTAGGACAGGGACATCAAATTCAAGACCAGGAACAGAGATGGACAGGACCAGATGTGTAGTTCTGGCACAGGACAAAGGGAAACAATAGAACATTTCTTGTTTGAGTATAATATATACAAGGTGGGGACAGTATTTGTTCACAAGATTACTGATTGGGAAAAAATAACACAGTTGTTTCATTTTTTGAGATATATTCACCAAACTTGGGTCAGTTTGCCTTCATGACTTGTTCTGTCAGTCTCACTCAGTGAACCCGCCTTTGGCTTTGATGACAGCCTTGAGGTGGCCTTGGAACCAGCCACATGCCTTCATCACTGTCTCCCACCATAGGCCCCTCAATGCCCTGGTGAACCTGGCCTTCAGCTCATCCTTCTTGTTGCAGCTGAATCTGTTGGTCTAGTTCCACTGCATCCCACACAAAGAAGTTGAGGGGATTGCAGTCAGGCAAGATGAGAGGCCAGATGTCAGGTGAAGTGGGGTCTATGAAGTTCTCTGACAGCCAGGCTTGGGTCTTCCAGCTGGTATGGCAAGGCACTGAGTCTTGCTACTACACATACTGCCTACCTGCAGCTACACTGCCAATCCAGATAGCAAGCCACCTGTTGTTCTGGGAGTTAATCTTCTGGGCTTGGTAGTTTTTTTCATCAGAGAAAAACCATAGCATGTCTGGCCCTAGTGGGTGTTTCAACTTGTTGATCAGCTTCTTGGGGTGCTTCAGTCACTTTTTCTGCATTGCCTTCAAAATAAATTGGCCCTTTCTCATCTTGTATGAAACTTAACGGATGTTTTCATGCACCACCAGTCTAATGAGCTTTTCATCTACTCCTTTCTCCCTTGCAATGTCATGCATTGAGTTGCTGGGTTCATTATTGAAGATCTGAACTTCACCAATGAACTCCAGCATTCTGGCAGCATAAGATCATTGATCACACATTTTCCTCTCTAATGCTGCTTCATAGTTGAATCCTGAATCTTCCAGTTCTTTTCAGACCTTTTCCAGCATCCTCCTGCTGACACTGAGAAAGTCTGAAATCTCTTTTATTTGTCCTTCTGTCATGGATTCTAAGAAGAACTCCATGTCTCTTTCACAAATTTGGAGGTTCATAATTGTCCATGGTCAACCATTCTACAAAAAGGAATGGAAATATAGTCACTGATTTCATGGAGACATGACTGACAATGAAAGTAAAAAATAATGCATAAAATTGGCAGTTGAAAATCGTGAACAAATATCATCCACACCCTGTATGTATGTATGTATGTATGTATGTGTGTGTGTGTGTGTGTGTGTGTGTGTGTGTGTGTGTGTGTGTGTGTGTGTGTGTGTGTGTGTGTGTGTGTCTCTATATATATATATATATATATATATATATATATATATATATATATATATATATATATATATATATATATATATGTGTGTGTGTGTGTGTGTGTGTGTGCCAAAAAAGCAAGTTAATGAAGTTCATATTAGCAATACAAGTAATAGGTGCAGAGTGGTGTAGGTAACTAAAGAGGGTAAATGAGAGAATATGTACAGTAGTTTACAGAGCAACAAAGGAAAACAATGAAATATTCGTACTTGAAAATGATCAAATTTTTTTTATACAGTCTTAGGAGAAGTGACTACCAGGACTAAGTGGATGATATGGATCACTGTATTACATTATGGAGTATCCTGTCCTGTCATCTTATATACCTCCTGGTGCTTGAGTGGTAAAGGGATTTTGGAGCACCAACACTAAGAGGAGAAGAGGACCCACAAAACGTTTCAAAGTGAAGCATGCCACTAGAAGGTCACACGGCTCTCCTTGGTATTTACTAGTCAAATTAATAAGACAAATAACTTTAAGTGTAGATTAATGTATACATATTTACATGTGTTTTATTCTTCTCATTCATTCCCTAAGCTCTTGCAAATGTGCTTGTCTGGCTTGCTCACTTGGCTACAATCTTCAATACCATGAATTGAACAGAATAATGCCTGAGAGATGTGTTAGGGGAAGCTTCACTTGTCCCCTGTCATGCTTTAGCATATGCACTACTGCTGCCTCACCCTGGGTAGTATGGTGTCAAGTTACTAAAGTTATGGAGGCATGTAGATGTTAACTGGTGAAGCTAGCACAGGTTGTTGAAGCCACCAGAGATTGAGGACTGAGAATGTAAATGCCATGTTCTGTAGGTTTTCACATATAATTATGATTTTCTAGTTCTATAGACAGTAGTCAATAAGTGAAGGTACATTTCCACACCAAATTAGTTGCTCTAACTCTGTCACCCCTCACACTCACATCACCATTCACTCAACATCTTGTCACCCCTCACACTCACATCACCATTCACTCAACATCACTCCATTCTCACACACCTTAGACCAATGTGGTCTCTGGAGAAGTCTCTCACAATCCTAGTTAGCTATGTATGTTAAAACCATGGTAGGTACATTTTACACCAAGGAGTGAGTTCGACCCTCCAGGTTTCCTTTTTGATACTGGTGCCTGACCACAACAGAGAAAATTTGTGTGGTCCTGGTCTCTAAGAATACTTATGGCAACTGTGGGTTGGCTTCTCCCTCCTATTCTATGTGTGACTGACCTATCTTCTACCATGTTGCCTTGGAACTAGCAAAACTTTTAGTTGTGGTGAAGTTACTTAACAACTTATATATTGACTCAAACTTTTACAATGTCTTCCCATATATATATGTACACATTTCCAAACAGAATAGTAAAAGAATATCATTGATTTACATTATTACAGTAAAGTTCTGTGTTCACAACTGATTTATGGGAGAAAAGGAAGTGTAGCTGTCATTGTAGTTGTTTATTATTCTCTTATAAATTTACTTTCTTATCCCTTATATTTCTGAATATAACATTAATCACTTCTTTTCAGATGACTGCCTGTAAAGAGCTGAGCATTGTAGATCTACTAGAGGTGCAACTTCCAGAATATGTTGGTTGTCTTTCCTATTCTTCTTTAGCAGAGTCTTCTGCAGATGCAGATCCCACAATTGATGACATTCTCACTTTTGTGAGAGCAGTTATTCCTGGTGAACCTAAAGATGAAGGCACTTTGTCCCGTCTCCCATACACCAATGGAACTTCCCAACATTTCTTTGGAATTTCACTGAACCGAGATATTGACAGTGGTTTAGAACACTTGACTTGCTTTATTCAGTCCCAGGTTAACCCTCAATCACATGTACACAAGCCACAGAATCCATCACCTTCTCAGCCTGCTCCAGTTCATCCTGCTCCTGCTTTCACTACACAGACTGATAACATTCATCGTTCATCTGATAATTGTTTGCAGCCCTCATTAGTAAATTGTAGTGGTCAACAGTCAGTCCTTCCCACTACCAATTTAGAACAGCTTGCTGATAGAAAACACAGTGGTTCTTCAAACACTTCAAAGCCACATTTATCTAATCATGGACAGACTCAATCTCCTCTTAACTCACAAAAGCTTGAGTTACAACTCCATTCATCACCCTCTCTCTTCTTTAGAGAAACTCAGGAGAAACTTTCTGCTACTGGTTTAGCAAATAATCACATAGGTGTCACTCAGCTCCTTCACTCAGTAGTTCATGGATCTGAAAAGTATTGCAATGAGCCTGATTCAAGTTCCTTAAAAAATCAAGTAATTCATCCAACTCCAAGTTGTAAGGAAAGCGTGGGGAAAAATGATTATTCAGATGCTAAAATATGTCGAGACGTTAGCTCTCCACCTTTGCAAGAAAATCATTCAGTTCAAAATACACAGGAATATAAAGAAAGTCAACTGAAAGCAAACCTAGTCTGCAGAGATCACACAAAACCAGGTCCAAACTCCAATACATATAATGAGAGTGTCAGTGCAAGGTCCAGTAAAAATAGTCTTATTAAACCAGGTAAAAGTTCTAACAGTGATAAAGGTAGTCCCAGTAGTGATTCCAGCAAAGATCAAAATAAAGATTTACAAGGTTCCAGCAGAGCCCAAGTTAGTTTCACAACTGATTCCACCAGAGATCAGATTAAGGATTCTGCAAGTCCATGTAGCAATCAGGTTAAGGATGGTACAAATTCCAGCAAAAACCAAATTAGTCCCAGCATTAATTCCAGCAAAGGTCAAATCAGGGACAGTATTAGTTCCAGCAAAAATCAGAAAGGGAAGATAAGTCACAGCTCAAATAAAGAAAGATCTAAAACTAGTACAACCTCACACAAAGACTCTAATAAAGATCAGCACATAAGTGGTAAAAGTACCAGCAAAAATCAGGAAGTAAAAACCAGTTATAGTTCAAGGAAAATACAGGTTAAGAAAGCCTCAGCCTCCCATAAAGGTCAAAATGTCAATAATGGTTCAAGCTCCAGTAAAGACTCGTGTGTCAAGACTACTTCAAGATCCCACAGAGATCGACAAACCCCAACAAATTCAAAAAGCAACCAGGAACTGAAAAACACATACCATAAGCTGCCCTTCATAAGCACTGATGAGCAAGAAAATAAAGACAATGAGGTGAGATGATTTTGTTACATTCCCTATCTCTCTGCATTCAGGAAACCAACACTGCATTTTTTATTTTGTAGCATTTGTGAGAAGGTAATACCGAGTAAAAAAAATATCAGTAAAGCATTGTGCACATTCATATGCTTCATAGTAATATTATTTTATCTACAATATTCTTGCCACCTGTGTACTGATTGAATTATGTATTTGACTTCAGGATCCTCGGTGGAAGGAACAGGCACAGCTCAACACCAATGATGAGCGCTACAGATTGGCTCGCAAATTGTGGAAGAACCCATGTGTGCCAGACCCAAATAAGAATCTCACCACCTTTAACTCCAAGCAACTCAAAACTTATCCATCTTTTTCTTTCACTAGTAAGTTTCTAGTGTTATTACACTCTTGATATTTTGAAACTTAATTTTTATAAATACATGTACAGCTATATCCCTACCTCAGTTGTTATCCCAAAAATTTTCTTATTTTCCTAAGCATTTGTCTCTAATCCTTCCACAATCTATCCTTATTTGTCTACATGTCTAGAAGTTTCCTCTGTTCTGATAATGCATATCCATTTATTTCTTATCATACTAAACACTGGAATAGAAAATGGTTGTACTGTATCACATATGTGTGAACCATTCACTTGCATTTTTTCCACTTATAATTTTTCTAGATCATACCAGTTGTCCTGCTAATGAAGTCACTATGTCCTTAAACAGTTAACCCACTTGGTGTTACATTAATTTACATATAGGATACCATCAGAGGTTCACCCCTGAAATTTTTCTGAGTCCAAACAACCCAAAATCAACTAAGAAACACTATGAAAACATCTATAGGCATCAGCACACCATTTTTAAATCCACATGCTAGGCTGCCATATTGAGATTTCTCCACATCTACCTTCACTTCTGATGTGCTTTATACATTGTTTTTCAGCATATTATATATGCATCCATAAAGCTCCATAAAACTATAACCATAAACTGAATAAACTCATTTTCAAGATAAAATCATATATGTATATATGTAATATAAATGCACACTTTGGCAATCATGAGTCACACTGAACATGCCTGCATTTGCCTACATTATTTCTTCACTTGTTTTTCCTTACACTATTTTTATTCACTCAAGTTGTGTGGTGTTCATAGTTCTTAGAATAATGCAAGAGTGGTTACTCTTCAAAACAGGGTTCCACATGGAGAGCAATGTTGCAATTCTTATTCAATGTAACTACAACAACAGCTCTGGTGGCAGGAGAGCACCCAGAATTCCCTCACGTCAGACACTCCTAGGAAATGAATTACTGTCCACACAAGACAAATAATTAGCACAAAAAACACATATTTGTAAAATGTCGTGTGACGTGAGAAACCTCTGAGCATACCCAATGCAAACGCACGACATGAGAAACACTTGGTCGATTAACACTACACAAAAAGTCTCCCAATTTTGTCATTGCTTCTTTTGGTCTTCCACCTACCTTCTCATAGTCCTCTCAGTGCTCTTTCTTGTCCAGCATATTATTAACTACTATTGCATTCTCTTTCAGCATCAACAAGCAGATTATTAAAAGGATTCCATTTCTAGATGAGGCATAGGAAGAATACACCTAGGAAATACATATTTATAAAAGAAAAATATGAAAACCAAAAACTATAAGAGTATCACTTTAGTATTTTATAATGTTCTTATAAAATATTAGATGAAATTATTTAGTTCAAATTTTAAGCATACTTTTGTTGTAGTTTTGTAACATAATGGCTTACTCTTATGATATGCATCCAATTCTGTTCCAGACAGCAGAAAACGACAGCGCAGTCAGGGGTATGATACAGATGATCTGCAGCCATTAAGAAAGAGGCAACGTAGATTTGAACATCTTGCTTTCACCAAAGACTGCATCACTAGGAGCAAGCGTCAGGTGATGAATGAATTTCTGGAAAATATACAAGAACTAAGTATTGGTAGACAAGATGCCAAGAAGTTAGAACGTTCACATAAAGAAAAACAGTACATGTTGGACTTAGCTCTTGAAGAGGTAAGAATTCATGTCCATTATCACTATTGTTATTTAGCCATATTAGTTGTAAGACTGAGGTGAAGACCACAAATGAGATGGATAAACTATGTATGTGAAGAGAGGATTAAATAGTGCATAGATGTTTGTGGTACGTACAGGGAAGATATGAATGCATAAATTTGTGTATATGTATAGACAAATTCCATCAAGTGTAAGGCACAGGTATGTTACAGCCTTGAGTACAGGTGATGTGTACTGGTCCATTCCTCCACTAAGCAGTACCTCATTTCTTATCCTTTTTTTGTTGGTAAAAAGGCAATACTGACCCTACAGGTCGAAAGGACAAGACAGGAAGTCCAGTTGGACCCGTGGCATGAATTTTCTTCCTCATACAGTCAGTATTATGATGAAACATGGTGACCAATTGGCTTCACCATTCAGCCACACAATAAAGCTGAATAGGGCTCTATTACAAAGAAGGTGAATGAGACATGCCAAAAACAGGACATAGGAAAGGCACCAACTATTGGAGAGCTGAATTCCCTATTGGCTAAATAACACTATTTGATACTTTAATTAGTAATGTCAGCACATCACTTCTTCCCATGCAGTTCTCCAAGCCTGCTCTCCCTGCAAGTCTGCCACAAATAACACTCCTGCAGATGTAGTCTATTTTATCCAACAGTTCTGAGTCACTCAGGTCATCTAGAACATCCTTAAGGAGCTGATAATTCTTGAGTTGGTGGGCTTGGCTCCTTGTTGGTAGGCCATCTTGGTTAAGTGTCTTAGCATAACAACTTATAGATAATCCACCTCTGGACATGTCTCAAATCTATTAAGACAAATCCAGGGGGTTAAGACAAATTTACACACTTACTTGAGATACTTTTTAATACCAGCCAGCCAACTGTGTGCCACCTAACAATTTGTATGGTACATATTTCTTCAACCCACACCATGGTTTACCAAATAGAAATGCCATTTTTTAATGATAGGGAGATTCTCTGCATTGTAAAAGTTGTTCAATTCCAATGCAAAACTACAAAAGTGATAACTGAACCATGAGAAACTTGTTGTCCATTGTACATATTTGTGTACAGAGTGAATGAGTGCATACTTGGGATATTGTAAAACCAAAATTTAGCCTGTTATGTAGGAGCCACAGGTTAGTAAGAAACAAATATGAAAGTAAAATATCATGTAATGGTTAATCAAATAGCAATGAACACCTTTACAGTGGAACTTTGGTTCTTGAACTATGTTCCTGAATGTCATTCAAAATCTGAAATGTTAAAAAACAAGCTTTTTTCCCCATAGGAATCATTGTAAGATTAATTTATTTGTTCTCAGGCACCTGTACACCTTGTCTTAGCAGCTAATTCACATAGAGAATATGTATGTTCATCTGTATCATCTATGTGAATTATACACATAAATATGTATGCAATACAAAGCATGCTTATATATATTTACTTATATTTTGGTGTTAGTGATACTAATGTGCAACCCATACACCATGAAATTGCACAAATCAAGCAAATAATGCACCAACATCAGAAGTGTAAGAATTTACCACATAAGAAAATATGGGAATCCTGAATCTTGGATACCATGAAACGTGAGGTGCTATACATATCATATTTGACTGTTTCTTTTTAGGTAACCAAAAATTATTTCTTCTTTGTGTTTCAGGTGAATGCTATACAAAAGTTCTATGACGGCTTACCAGACCAGGATCTCACTCTGACCCAAGAGGAAGTGGAAATGGGTTGGAGTGCCACAGAGGATATGTATTATGTTTTTAGTTTTATCTATGGATATGATGGGCAAGAATTCTTTCCTTGAACTCCCATACTCTTCATCAAAGATCTTAAACATTGTTAGTTTTTAATCTGCCTAACAGTTTCCAGAACCTCTCCAGACACTGGTATTTCTACTGAAAATTCTTTTGGTGAATAAAATTAAATACATCCCTATCTTGAGTTTCCTTAGACATAGTGCTAAACTTGTGGTATTGAAAAATGCTTATTCGTTCAAGCCCATTAAGAAGTTACTCCTGCCCCCTTCCCCTCCCTCCCAACAATAATCATTGTGTGGCAACTATACTCATGCCATATCACTCAGCAATACCACTGAACACTGTACCAAAAGTGTGAGACCCGTACCATTCACAAGCATGCATCAGGTAGATGAGGTAGCATCCCAAGCAGCATTGCCAGCACCAACCAGACCCAAATAAGTTCTGACAGCACAGAATTTCTTTTGTTATTTTGATTAAAAAAAAATTATAGGCTTTATGGTGGATTGTTGGCACTTGTCAATATTACTACAGTGAAACACGGGTGTAAGAGGTTACATCCACCCAGTTGGCACACAACATGACCTGTCAGGCTATTCAAATCACATTATCATGAATTATAATCATGTTCGGCAAATGCTGGTAAAGTTCAAAGATGTTTAAGTACTTTGATAAGGATGAACCTAGTTTATTTCCATCACTTCTTTTTCTGTCAATATATTTAGAATGAAAATCCCTCAGTTGATGAGTGTAAAGAGATTTATAGATTAAAATGTAAAGGAATACATGTGGGGTATGATTATGAGCATGTCAGTGAGGCAGTTTGTGTCAGGTATCCCTCCATGGGGACATCAGCTTCATATGCAAATGTTAATAGACAAAATATTGTTTTCTTAGTGATGCTTTTGTTTTAAAAGGATTTTATACTGATGTGCAATTTTGTGTTTGTATAAATATTTATGTAATGGTAAACAATATTTTTCTTTTTACAGCATACAGTCTAATAGTTATTTAGAAATACCATACATATATTGGACTATTAAGTATAATGGTATATATTATTTGAAATAAATTGTTTATTTCACAAATTTAGCTATTATTAGGAAAAGCAAATAAATTGGAGAGTAGACTGGAACTTTTAAACCCCTTTTATTATGAAAATGGTATAAAATCCTTCTCTAGTGACTAGAATTATAAAGAGAAATTATGTTCACATACCTGTAAGGATGAAAATAGTTTGTATAAGTCTACATTTGCAGAGCCACTGAAGTTTCTGGATCTCCAATTGTGGAAGTTGATGCAAGTTAGTAAATTTACATTAGTGAATTTAAGCTTTGTTTAGTCTCTCAGCCTACTCATGACCCAGAGTATTACAATAATAAAACTATTCTTTTAAAGCAAAAAAATAATAGCTATTTAGAAATATGAAAAAATGTTCTTACACAAAACTGCATATTTCACTGACATACTCAACAACTTTTGTAAAGTAAAATTCCCTCTGTGAAGCCATGCTATGACTGATTTATTAAGTTATGTTTGTCTAAATGCCCTGAATTTTCCTTTGATTCTGACTACATTATTTTACATATAATTTGGTAAGTTAAGTTGACCGGTCCATCATTAGACATTGAAATCCTTGCCTAGCTACCTTTGATTCATGATTATTTCTAGCTTTCCTAATTAATCTCCTGACTGTTCTAATTCATTGTACTGTGGCCTTAAAGCATCTTCGCCTGGCTTAGATCTCTTATGTTTACTTCTCTTCTGTCCCATGTAGTGTTTTAACTAACCAATCATCCTCTCAGGATCAGTATTGTTTTATAAGGGATGTTTTGCTATGTAAACTTCCAAACCTTGGTTTAACATTGCCTGTTCACATGCTATATGTAGTAGAGGTGGCCCACAAGAATTAGCTACTTAAGCCATCCATCAAACCATTGGCCACCTACTGTATGGTAAGGCCACATATATAACTCAGTTCTAGTATCACACATGTTATCTGATGAAAAAGGCAATGAGATAAAGATAAGGACCAATGCCACCCAGCTGTAGCATATTGACTCAACTTTTAGTTTGTATAAGATAAATAGTACTCTAATATTTTCAACTAGCATCTATAATTGTTGTGTCCCATTGTTTCTGTTCCACTTCAAGTATTTCATGAAGTATGGATTTATGTTATATTTTGTAACTACTTGGTGTGTATGTTTGGCCTATTTCTATGAAATGAGTGAAAAAAATATGATTGTCAAAAGGTTTCATAATATTTGATGCATAATAGGAATTTATGTTGGAACCAGTGTTCATTGGCTGGTTTAGCTTTAGCACCTCAATATCTCAAAACCAAAGACAACCATTTTCACCTCAGCTTTTGCCACACACACACACATCAACCTACATAAGAGTTGTGGTTTTCCTTACTGCCTATAATAAATCTCAGAGATATCTAGACAAGCCCACAACAGATCCTGGAGATATCTATATAAATCTATAACATCTCAAAGATACCCAAAGAAAATTAAGAAGTTCCAGAACAGCTCCATATAACAGAGAGCAGATTCTATGCCCTGACAAGTTCCTAACAGATCCCAATTGTACATAGGAAACTTGGAAAACCTAACACACTCCCTCCTGTACACAGTATGAAGACTTTTTTTCACTTTCACAATCTAGTTTACTTCTCATGAGATTCGACATCTTTACTGGACTCCTGAATTGATAGAGTATTTATCATATTGGTTGTGATTATTTTCTCAAGATCCTCCAGCTTTTGAAGCAACAAATTTGAGTTTTTCTCTTGTTTTGTCTTCTCTGAGAATACTGAAGAGTCTTCAGAGGAAATGTGATTGGCCTTAGCATCAGCCACAGCTTTCTTTATGATTTGTGATGGAACAAGATTATTTTCACAAAAAGAGAATCGCTTCCGATTCTTATTAACATAGATATGCTTTTTCTTATCAATTGCATTTGTTTTTATCAATGTAACTACTAAGCGACGTGGAAGCAATCGAAATCTTTTAGCAACAGCAATTGCTTTTTCAAAAGTGACAATGTGCGATGCTTGCTTTGCACGCCTGGCAATACTTCCAATACGCTGCAAGCTGGTGATGTCATCAACAGCAAGACCTATGAGAAGATTGGCCATGAGAATGCACACCAGAAAAAGGAATATCACAAGAATCAGATAGCTGATGATTGCCGTGTTTTCATTCACCAAGCTCGAGTAATCTACCTCACCTATCATCATCATTAGCGTCTTTACAAAGCTTCTCCCGAATGTCTTAAAATCATCTATCTCACTGAAGAGGACCATAAAGCTGACAGAAAATCCAACAAGAAGGCCAATGAAGGCAACAATAAACTTAATGGCTGACTTGGCGATACGTGCAAACATGAGGACGTTTGAGCCCAGGATAGGCAGTCGCCCAAACATCATCATCAGTTCGACCCAGCCAAAGAAAACTGATATTGCACTGATCTCCCTTCTCAAGTGGAAATTAGTTGAGGGATCTACATGTTCTGTACTTTTCTGAGGTGATTGTGGGATATTTGTATGACCTAGATTCATACTTGTGTGTTGGTGTGCAATTACAACATAAGCAGACGCAATCAGAGACACAAATTTTGTAAGAGTTTCCCAATGGCGTAAATACGCTTTGGGATTGGCAATCATGGTGATGACTTCTGGCCACAAAATGAGAAGATACATTACTAGATGTAATATACGAAATGCCGATAATTTTGAAAAATCCATACATATCTTGTGGCATGTGCTGGTTATGGCTATGATATAAACTGTATGGATAATTATAAATACAAAAAATGTCATCAAGGTGATATAAAACAGGAATCTGATTTTCAGCCACTTGAGATGCACAAAGCTCTCAACCAGTGGGTGCTGGAGAAGATCATTTTCGAAACTGTTGATATCCTGCAAGAAGCAACTTTGAATGTCACCTTTGTTCTGAGAGAGAATGTCAGAGTAATCAAAGAAGACACGAAAGTTCCTATCATACTGAGGGTCATCAGAGAGGGTGATGCGAGAACTAAACAGTCGATTCAGAAGCTGTGAAGAGGTATCTGGAAAGTGCTGCAGAAGCAAGGAACAGCGAGAAGTACCATCACCATCACGGTATGTCAGGTGATCACCATTCATCAACAGTATCTGGCAACAATCAATGGAATAACTCCCAACAGCACAGTGAAATGGAAGCACACCTTCTTTGTCTGAAAGTGTAACAAGGTGAGCAAGGTGACATCTTTCCAACAAAAGACTGAGAGTATCAGCACATCCCCCAATGCAGGCACCATGAATCACAGACTGTCCTGACTCTGTCATAGCGAAAGGATCAGCTCCATAAGAAAGTAAAAGTTCTGTGCATTGCGAGAGCCGAGAACGAGTGGCCAGGAAAAGGGGAGTTTCTCCAGCTTTGTTTTTAGAGTTCACATCAACATGAGCCTCCAAAAACATTCTGAGTATTTCTATTTGGGACTTTTCATATTTGTCTCTGCTTTTCTTACTCAAGACTGCATGCATTACAGTGTCACCTTTCTGATCACAAGATTTCAAAATTTCTTCTGGTATTTTTTCCTCTAACAAATATTTCACCATCAGTGGTTGATGTGAGTGGGCAGCCAGATGAAGAAGGGAACCCTCTTCATTGTCCATGACACTTAAACTTGGATGATGTTCAAATATTAACTGAAGTGCTGCAACATTGCCTGTCATGACAGCAGCTTTCAAGGGGGAGTTTGCTCCAGTCGAGGTGGACGAAGAAATAGAAATATCCCGAAGATCAGGTAATGCTCCATGTTTCAATAGCTCGGCAACACCCTCGTTCCAGCCTTCCCAGATCGCAGCATGCAGTGGAGTGGAGCCATTGCTGCCCTTACCTTCCACCTGCGTCATAAACATTCATCAGTTATTTGAATTTTCATGTAACAAGCAATTATTGCATTTTATCCTTAATATTTATACAAGAGGCCACAAGAAAAACAATAGTTAAGAATGGAATATGCTACTCTCTCTCTCTCTCTCTCTCTCTCTCTCTCTCTCTCTCTCTCTCTCTCTCTCTCTCTCTCTCTCTCTCTCTCTCTCTCTCAGGAGTTTTCCAGTCCATCCCCGGGTGTGCAATTAAAAACCTAAAATAATTTTTTTCTGTTAACTTTTTATTCAATATGGATGTGAGGATAATTTGACTGAGCATTGCTTATTGGTAAAGAAAAAAATCTATCATTCATTTGTTTGTAAAACGTACATGCAGGTGGGCAATTTGAGGGTGTAGCAGCTGTATAGCTGTAATGTGTTTTCTTGAACCCTTTGAAATAATACCATAAATGCATAGTTAATAAAAACAACTATTACAGATTTATGTACCTTAGTTCAGGTATTAGTGTAATGGGGGGGGGGGGCGGTTAGGCATGACATTTAAGCGTGGTGAAGAGGTGGTTGTCTGCTGTAGGGAAAGATACGAGAGGTTCTGTGAGGGTTGATATTATGTTTCACAGTTTTACGTCAAATATACACGTTACCAATTATCATGGAATATGAAATCC
>CM035197.1:14692153-14728010 GCA_020233015.1 Callinectes sapidus | reverse complement strand
ATATATATATATATATATATATATATATATATATATATATATATATATACACCAGCTATATAAGCTGGACTTTTTTTCGTGTGTGTGTGTGTTCAATACCTTAGAGTTTGAGGAGTATAGGATCACATTTCTTATTAAAAAAACAATCTTATCAAAACCTAACAGTAGTAGGCAGTGGGCTTCATTTCTTCACGAACATTAAAAGACATTTAAATAGTTGCAAATCATTTCTACCAGATTTTTGGACTATGGCTTCCTGAACTATGGACCACGAGTATCAAACTATGAGCCAGAGACTCATTCTGGCCACGACCCCAAGGATGAAATCTTCCCCAAAGTGGCCAAATGCTCCTTCCACAAGTTTGGTCCCTCAGGTTCCATCATTCGTCATGATGCGCTGTGTGTTCTGCCACTCAATATTTTGAATGAAAAGATTTTTGCCTTCCTTTGGTACTGGTAGGTACTGAATGATAATGGACTTACATACATATACCTATGATAAGTCTATCGTTTCCTCATTCTTCCTTTAGATTCCTTTATTCACTTTATCATTTCCTTTATAAATACAATTTCATTTTTTTCTTATATAAGTTTTTAATGTAATATTTATCATCTTTATAATTTGCTTGTGTTAAATGTGCCAACAATATCTATCCGCCATTCAATACATAAATCATCTCTAATATGTCATCATTTTATTTGTATTTTGGTTTCTGTTTTAATCTACACATTTTATAGTGTGTCCTACAATGCAGACAGACACATGGTTAATATTGTAACTTACACTGTAAACACACAGGTTCCTAGCGGTGGCTGTCATCACTGCTTTTGGCCTGGTGTACAGGATAGCAACCTTCGTACCAGCCTTCCGCACATACCTGCTCAGGGGACGTTCACGTTTTCTGGCCAAGGATAATATTGATCATATATCCCACAGATGTTACATTGGCGACTGGTTCATTTTGTACCTATTAGGTGAATATATATTTGTAGTAAAGGTTGTTGCAAAATTCATTGCTCCATTAAAAATGACAGGTAATTAAGTGCATCCTCTTTTGATGTGAATGTTATAGATTCCTCATAACTGTTGATGATTCTTATTTCCTCAGATTTACATATATTTTCTTTTTCTTTCTGCAGCAAAGAACATGGATGCCTTTGTATACCGAGATTTCATTCAGCAGTTGGGTCAACACTTGCCTGACAAAGAGAAAGTGTCCTAAAAGAGCTTGCTGACATTGAAAAAGAAAAGTGTTTTTGAAGATAGCAACATCATGGGTCCTTGACTGGCTGCACAGGCTTGCAATACTGTAGCACTTATTTCTTGTAACAAGAATCATAACTACAAAAGGACAAACAACTTGAATACTTCCTGTAATGTATACATAAGCAGAATCAAAACTTCTGTTGGTATCAAGAGAGGTAACTCTGTATTAATTGAATGTTTGAATTATATAGCAAGATCTCATTAATATGTACATACTACATTCAAAATCAGGATTTATTGACCCTTTTTTTCAAGATACTGTGCAGTGCCACAAAAAAAAAAAAAAAAAACTATTAATGCGCTCTTCTATTTCTTCTCTTGGCTGTATATGTTATGGTTTACCATAATATCAGGCTTACCCATTTCCACCTTACCCTGTCTTCCATATCTTTTGTTACACCCATCACCTGCATGTTTGGGAAGCTATTCAGCATAAAACTTTGCCAGATGAGTGAATCATGTGACATCAATGGTCACTATTAAATGCAATGCATTTTTATTGCCAATTACACATCTGGTTTCAGTTAAAGTGATCACCAAGTGACCAGGGAAGAATTATATATTTGTATGAGTTGTTTTTAACTTATTGGTTAGTGTAAGTGTATGGATGAACTCAGAACTTCTATATCATATTTTTTAGGTGACTTTAGGCTTAGGTGCTAACTAGTTAGTTTAAAACCAAAGCATCAATCTTGAGATCAGAAATATGTATAAGTTTGAGCTAATGAGGCCTTTACATACAAATAATTATTGCCATACATTCTGATGCCCTTCATTCTGATTATTTTTCCATGTTATTGTAAATAAGCTTTCCAGTATATTCTTATGCTGCACTTCAGGATCCAAATTTTGAAACACATAATTCAATCTTTCAAAGTCCATGTAAATAATGATTTGGGTCCTCATGGGTGTTTTTCATATTGATGGCATAAAATCTTTTACTACTATAATTAGAATAATGAATAACTCTTAATAGCAAGTCGTAACAGAGCTTGTGAAAGTTTGAAAAGGGAGGCATTGTTTTTTCCATTATGCACACATACCTTAAATCGAACCTCATGTACTTTTATTAAGATACCAAACTTACACAACAGTAAACATGATTACAGTATTATAGAACTTTTCATGGTGGGATGAAAATGGTAATTTCTTAGCTGTCACTTCCTTTTTCCCATTATACACTCACACATTTTAAAAAATAACAAAAATTCATTTCAACCCTTATGGCTCTAGGTAATTAAAAGATAATCATGCAATATATCTGCCTCAAGTCCTGACAGCAGCACTGCTTTCCCCAGACTGGACCATTATATGTAGACAATTTTCTTTCATACATTTGACATGAATAACTAACTGAATTAGATGCACACACACACACACACACACACCTCTTTTATTTCCTTTCTTTGAAGTGTCATGGTGACATGCTCTTAAGTTAGCACCTCCTTCCCATACCTGACTGAAGAGAGAGAGAGAGAGAGAGAGAGAGAGAGAGAGAGAGAGAGAGAGAGAGAGAGAGAGAGAGAGAGAGAGAGAGAGAGAGAGAGAGAGAGAGAGAGCATAGGTGATCCAGTGGTATCATTCACACTGGAGTCCCAAAATATGTGCCCTTTACATAAATAATTTGATATGCAATAACTTTACTTTCAGACATTGCATGCTAAGAAATACATCATTGCAATCAATATCAAAAGAGCCATGGTTTTTCATAACTGAAATAGTTTTCTGGCATTTTAGGTGCATGAATTTTATCAAGAAATGCTGATGGATAACTCATCGAACAATCTATCTTAAATTAAGGGTTAAAGGAGTTGTTCTTCTTCTTCTTCTTTCGGCTATTCCCATTTGGGGTCACCATAGCGGATCACTTGTCTTTGATGAGCTCCGCATATTGAGTTGGCAGATATTTTTACACCGGATGCCCTTCCATGACGCAACCCTCCCCATTTATCCGGGCTTGGGACCGGCACTGAGTTGCACTGGCTTGTGCCCCCAGTGGCTGGGTGTGTGTGTGTGTGTGTGTGTGTGTGTGTGTGTGTGTGTGTGTGTGTGTGTGTCACACACTACACACCAGGACGGCGAGGCCACAACCCCTCGAGTTACATCCCGTACCTACTTGCTGCTAGGTAAACAGGGGCTAGATACACATTAAGAGGCTCGCCCATTTGCTTCGCCGCACCCGGAAATCGAACCCGGGCCCTCTCGGTTGTGAGCCAAGCGTGCTACCACTACACTAAGCGGTGTATGGTTAAAGGAGTTGTTATACCTGTAATTTAGTTAACAGAGCAAACAATAAGTGTTTGGATTGGCTTCTGGTAAGACTCCAACCAATTGTGTGCCGTCTACCAATATACTTGCATATGTCTGGATGTTTCTGCAACTCATAGCATGATTTTGTTTGTATTTCATCAAATAAAACAGATTATATTTTCATGATAAAGTGAGATTTCTGGCATTGTAAAAAAAAATTGAAGTTCCAATGAAAACATTTAAAGGTGAAAGGGTGATAACTGAGAAAAAAATATGGTTCTCTGTGCTTGTATGCAAAACAAATGAGTGTAACACAACCAATCATGTGACAAACCTAGAGTAGTAAAGAACAAATATCATTAAATATTGTGCAATAGTGAATCATATATCAGGGAATACCTCTACTGGAGGTACTTTCCTATCCTCTATGACATGTAAATATACTGCTTACCAACAGGTGATATAACAGTCTCTGGGTGAGAGTGAACACTTCTTATTGAGAGAGGCAACTCACAGATTATTATCAACAATTATGTGTGTATTCTTTGTTATTACTGTGCCCCTTATAGCACAATTTTTTATAATTTTTTTTTCAGTAAAGTGGAATGGATTCAGTTCGTTGAGCATTTGTTTATTCCTTCCTCCATATTCAGCTAAAAACAGAGGCAACATCACCTTTGCTAATAGTTGCAAGAGACCAGTAAGAATATCTTGCATATACTCATTTGTGTCCTGCACTGAGCTATGTAGGATAGCTGAGGGAAGCTGACCCAAGTTAGGGACAGTTGTGAAAGGAGCTAAATCTGGATCATATCAACACATATCATCATAGTCCTCTTGTGCCATCCCTGGTCAAAGTTCATTTGAATTTATAAATCATAAACTAATGCAACACAGCAAGAAAATAAAGTAATATAATAAATATGAGATATTATATTTTAATGATATCCATATATATGTACACGTATTCTCACTAAAAACAAAATAAATGTTGCCTTGCCAAGTGGGGCAAGGGGATACCCACAGCACTTATGGCTGCAGCAAATTGATGCCTCTTGCTGGGAGTTACTTGGTACAGGTAGGAAACTTGCATGGAGACTCATTAGGCATGACCACCAGGAGTGGCGCCATAGGGTAGGTGAGGTGACGTGCCCCCCCAGCGTATGCCCCCGTGATTGACTGGTTCCCTTGAGTCAATGAGTATCATAACATTTATCATTTTTTTCTTTCATTTTTGCCAGCAGTTGGCTTGGTAGCATTTTAGCTTTGTGAGTGCAATCTACTTTGGTTCTGTTCAAGAATTTCTTGTTGTCAGAAGCAAACTCATAAGTCACAACCATCACTATTAAAATGGTGCCAAGTCTGAACTTAACACAATATGGAATCAGCTGGTATGCCATAATGTAACACTTGAGGAAGCATGATGTTCATGAATTTTTATGCATCCAATGTTCTTAGTACAGCAGCTCTAAATTAACACAACTGAGTTGTTGCCCTCAGACATAAAAATATGAAAGTATAATGAAAATCCAAGTGAAATAGACCAGTTATTTGTGACAAAAAGTTAAATGATATCCTTTTAGTTATAGATAATTGTTTTGAGTAGTGGAAGGCAATAAGTAAAAGTAACCTAAATTTGCAAAATAATGAAAGGTGTAATTATGAAGTAACCTAAAGTTATAAAGAAAGATATAATTATGAAGTAAACTCCTGTTAAAAATCACTATATAATAGTGTTACTCAGACTTCAGGATGATATTCTTATCTCCTTTACTATACAAATATCAGGAAACAATTTATGATATTCAGTTTATACAGAAGTAACCTCTTTCTAACTTCAGTATAATATTTCCATACATATTCAATAGAAAAATGTACTAAAAAGAAAGTCCATTTTGTGCCTTCAATCTCAGCATAGATTATATAAAAAAGAAGTATCTTATCAAGAACTGCAGCAAGAAAATGACTAACCAGTTACACTTCCTGATAACTCTGTATTTCATTGTCATGGCTCGGGATCCCACACAATATCATCACGGTTGGGCAGGAGATGTTGTTTGAGAAGAGAGCGCAGTTGTCTGGTTGCTAACTGCTCTGTCTCAAAGGCTTTCTTAAGATTCTGGTGCTCTCGCAATAGTGTAGCCACTTGATCCTTGAGTGCATACACTGTGTCCACCAAACTCCTGCAAGACAAGATTTGGAATTCATCATCTTACTGCAGGATTTTTTTCTCCATAATGACCTACAACTTCTTTAAACATGCTTGTGTACAACAGCTTTTTAAACTTTTACAGAAAACACAAAATCACATTTTTTCCCCATGTTTATGCAGACCATTTTACTTTCTCTGAATGTGAACAAAGAAGAGTCATATCAATAATATGGTTAATAATGTTAATTGCTATGGATTATCTTAAAGGAATGGTGATGAATGCAGTATGCTGGCAAACTAAATATGTGTAAATTTTATACAATATATATGTTAAAAAAAGTAATACTACAACAATAAAAATATTTGAAGCAGTGTTTAGGGAATATGTGTACTTACTTTTCTTCCATCACCACCTCATTGCCACGTGTCTCCTCCACAATGATCTTTTCCTCTTCAGCAATCAAGACTTGTGGACTGTCCAGTAAGGCTGAAACATAGAGCTTGATCAGTGATAGACCAAGGCACATATCATAAACTCCTCTGGGTTCAACTACTGATACATAGTATATACCAAAACTTATTATGATACATAAATCTTTAATCTGAATTTATAGTCAGATTTGATAGAATACAAGATTATTCTGAAGGTATAAATTGCTGTGAACTTCCAAAGCACTCAAACAATTGACATGATACAAATCTGTCAATCCCTGTGTTGGTGTAACTGAACAATGAACTTAAAAATGTAGAATACAAATATCATATGATAAAATAATCAGTTAATACATAAAAACTGAAGCTGTGCTGTGAGAAATTACTTGAATATCACAGTGACTCCTGCTGAGTGGGAGCTTTTGTGATCAGTTGCCAAAATGTGAGCCTTCTAGTCATGCAAGTCAGGAAAGCTAAGATGCCACACAGTTTAAAAAATCGGACCAAACTGCTTGTACTCCCACTTCAACACAGTGGCATGAACTGGTAGTGTATTACAAAAGCTGACAAAAGTCTTTCATAACAGTGACACTTTACTTTATTGATAAAAATCACTGTAAAAATGCTTCTCTGAATAATGACATCACAACATAAATTGTAAGTAGTAATTTTGCCATTGAACTTGTTCTCCATTGATCTATTTCTACATTAATCAATCTACTTGTGATACTGATTCAGCTACATTCATTAATGAATAAATACAACCTTGAAAATAAGTACATACTGGTAAATGGTACAAAATAGTTCTCAAGACTTACTATCAATTCTCTCCTTGGTTTGGTTTAGCCAAGTGTGGATATAAGAATACTATTTCATCTTCCTAATAAAACTATGAAATAGTAAAGACTATAGAGCATTCTCTGCATAAATGTAAACATAGATTTTCTGGAACCATGAACTTGATTACTCTAATCTTAATCCCCAGTGTTGTATGATAATCATAAATAATAACCACATACCTATCTACGTATATATTATGCATTAGTAGTGTAACACAACTTCTAAAGCATCAGTGGAATGCATAAAAGGAATCTTGTAACCTATGCAATCAACAAGGAAAATCAAGCCAAAGATGATTATGAAACTTCTTGGCATCTTAGCAGTACTGGTAAAGAGACTAGTTTTCATATGACATCTAATTTAGAGCTGATTTGAATATTTTGATGATCAGCCTTTAACTGCTGCACTGCCAGCAGCAACACACAACTAAAGATTTTGTCATACCTGTTATCTATTGCTATAAAAGAAAAGTAATGTATTCAGGCACATTATCCTTCAATACTACACTACAGTATATTACTTGTTGTTCTTTGATGACATGCAAAATTTGTCTTTACTTCATATACATTCAATGAACTGGCAATCTAGGGCAGCTTTCTTTAGCATCATCACACAATACATCCTAAGCAATCTAAATGCCTAATGTTTTCTTTTATTATTTATTCAAATAAAAAAGTTATATATAGTATATCATATTTCCAAATGTGTCAAACAACCATGCTTAAGAAAATCATACAATATTGGGTCCATAAGTTCACATAAGGATCACTCAGTCAGTCATGGTGGAAATAGGTCATCATGTAGATGGAAATGTAAGAATTTAGTCAGTAAGAAAATTAAGAAAAAAGTGAAATAAATGATCAAAAAAACATTACAAACAAAGAAAAGAGAGTACAGGTGAAATAAAGTTCTACACTGAAAAAGCAACCCAGTGTTATAGCATAGAGTTACTAGTTAAATAAAATGATAGGCCATCAAATCTGTACATGGTAATTACATCAAAAGGATTAATTGTACAAATGCAAAATAAAATAATATGGTAGATGTAATAAAAGATTTTCTATAAATCAAAGAACAAATAAAACATTACATCAGTAAAATAATAAAAAACTCTAAGAATAAGAGAATGGCAGATCATTTTACCACAAATAGAAAGCACAAAAGCAGCACAACAAAAAAAATCACACACACAAACAAGTGTGACTGTACACACATACACACAAAAGCTGCTCACCTCTCTCCCTTATGGCAGTCTGAAAAAATAGGTTAATCCCTCAACACCCTCCCCCCACTAACATACACACTAAAGACAGAGATCCTGAAAGAAAGACACAGGGCCAAAACTGCCAAGAAAACACCCACAATACAACATAGACTTTAATTCTATAACTTCTAAAAGTGTATAATATAAACCTAAGAGTAGCAACAAGAGGATGGTGGATGGGTAAGGTGATGACAGCAACAATGACAGACTAACAGGTAAAGTTGTCCGAGCTGAAGTGGGAGTAACAGATGGAGTACGAATCATATGCATATCTTGATCTATCTGCGGTGGCTTTCCCAGACACCTTGTTGCATTAAAGGTTGTCAACTACAAAGATTAAATATACCCGAGGGAAAAATTGACATTGTTAATGCTTATGGTTGTTTAAAATCAAACAGTATGATATTCAGCAATATAGCACCTTGACACATTATGCTTTTGTAAATACAATATGTACCTCTTCCATCATTACCATTCTATATACTAAAGGACAGCTAAAATGAGATATCTACATTATAAACTTAATATACTCTATCAAAATGATGAATTTGGATCAAGTCCAAACCATCATATTGTGTAGACATGATTGAAAGGTTTGTCTGTTTATGATGATGCTTCTTCGTACGCTTCTTGCTTTCCACCAGTGACTTATCTCTCTCTCTCTCTCTCTCTCTCTCTCTCTCTCTCTCTCTCTCTCTCTCTCTCTCTCTCTCTCTCTCTCTCTCATACACACAACAATAAGAAATATGAGAATTGCTTTTGCTTATCTAGACAAAGAGATGATGAGGAAAATAATCACCACAATAGCATGTCCAAGACCAAAAGGATACAGGAGATGAAGGCTATTCCTTATGAAGAGATACTGAAGCTGTTAAATTTACATTTCTTTGAAGCATGTAGATTAAGAAGGAACCTGATAAAAGTCTAAGTAGTATAGGCATTATAATAAGGAACATGCAAGTAAAATTCTAAGGATCAGTAACCAGGATAGAACAAGAAATAAAGTGTACAAAGATGAAAAATTTAAGTACAAGAAGAGAGGAGGGAATTGGTTCTTAATTAGAGTGGTAAATGAATAGAATAGATTCAGTAATCAAGTTATTAGTGGTGAGTTATGTATTAAGCTTTAATGTAAGAACAGACAGATTTATGGATGGGATGACAGGTGGAGGTACTTGAGTATATTTCATACACAGACTACCATGTGTAAGCCTGATGGCTTATTGCAGTTTTCCTTATTTACTTATGTTCTTATGTGATATGTATAGTAAATCTTGCACAAGAACTTACAATAGCAATCCTCTGCAAACTAATAAAGTTTGATATCATGCATAATATATCAAGGTACCATTATGATTGAATCAGAGCTGCTCATATCTCATTATAAAGGTGCATCATTATTAGAATATGGAATGGATAGGAAGACTAAAAGAATATATAAAGTCAAAAAGCATTAACAGTCAATTCTTCCATTCGGACAACTCTTCCCAGGCAACTTGTTCAAGGCCAGCCATACCTGGCAGGGGGCACAAGGACCCCTTGTATCTAGAAGGCCCGAGAAATCACAGGCATGTCTGTACCATTATATGTGTGAGAAAACTGCAAAAAATATATACTTTAAATACCATGGAAATGGAAATTCTGTGAACTCATAAAAACAATCAAGGAAATACTGAAACATTGGTGATAACCATAGAAAATGAGATTGTCATGCCAGAACAATCACAAATAGAAAGCATGGCTTACAGGAATGAATTAAGCTATGGCAAAAGAATAAAATCCCATAGAATACTATTCTGCACTACACTATTTCATAATAAGGAGGATTCACACAAGAAAATATATTGATAAAATGGAGATATATATAAAATAAGAATGTCAATGACAAAATATAAATTTCACCTAAATAAACTGTTCCCCTGAGAACATTGAGGGCTGACTCCACTGTCTCTAAATCAAAGGAAGACTTTAGAAAATGCAAAAATGGTATAGTGACTGACCATTATGCATGTAAAAGGCAAAAGCCCTATACCAAACTCACAATACATGAGTGCTGTGCTTATTTACCTTCAACATGCTATATGAGGAGCTGTGAGGGACTAGAGTCTCACATGTCTTTCACAGATTAAGTTTGGGGTTTAAAAAGTATTCTTCACTAACTGAAAGTAATATGCTTCATTACACAGACTTTGTAAATCTTTGGCGTCATTTGAAGCTTAGAAGTATAAAACATATACAGTCAAGATTTACTCCAATGTAGAGATGGTAAATAAATAAATAACTATGAAAGTATCTTTCATAGACTTACCAACATTCTAATCCATCAACTGTTTTATTCTCCATGGATAGACTAACCAGTCCAACGGCATATTTCATACTTCAAAAAATGGTGCTAATAACATTCACTTCACAAGTGCTCAATCTTAATTAAGATCTCTGTTGTTAAACAACATTTCAAAAGAAGGGTCTTGACTATATATTTTAGACATAAAATTACACATTAAATTGATATTATTCATGTCTCCATAAATAGATGTCTTGGCACAGTTCAGTGAATCACATTACTTCAAAAGAAGTAATTAATTTCAATATTTCTATGTATAGGTATGTATATACGTATATGCACTGTATATGGCAACAACGCTTACTAAGACACTGTATCAATAGCTCTGGGTAGAAAATTGTTTTTGAAGTACATAACTATTACAAGCAACAATCAGATTGACAAAAGCATCAATGATTAAGCACACCTGAGTGCTGACACTGTGTATCAGAACTGTAACCTAATACCTGCCTTTACAGTAGGTAGTTATACATATCAAGAGAAAACCCTAAACATGTATTTGATACATACATGCAACAATTACCACATATTGACCTAATTTTTGTAGTGCACTATTTTCTTTTAACTTCTGCATAATATAACAACTGAGCTCTCATATTCTGATATTAGTAATTGCATTAAAAGACAAAATCTAAATTTTTCAACTTTTCATAATGAATAGTCATCATTCATTAAGAAATGTATGCATGTATAGCAATGCATCTTCCTTCAGGCATATGTGTGTTTTCTTCTAGTGAATTTATAACCATCACAGATTTATAGACAAGGCACGACACCAACATAAGTCAAGATAACAATGTGTTGAGGAGGGCGTCAGCACCTCTAACAAAGGACTCAAAAACTTTTCACCACCAACTTCATTCATATTTATGTTTGCAGGATTAATGCTTCTCTAGTTGCTTAACCCAATCATCATATCTTCTCTAGAATCACAAAATTAAATGTAGACTGATTAAATATCTATTTACACCACCAGCAATAAAAAATATCATCACGTTCTGTATCAAATATAACATCAACATTAAATGATGGGATACTTCAGTTCCTGTGGACCACCCTGGTGTACTTTATTGTGATACTATCATAGATTAAGTACTATAGTGTCACAAGCGGCCATACTAACAAATAAAGACATCACAGTCAAAGCAAATTAAACAATGATTAGTGCAAGTATCAAAACTCAGAAATTACATAAATAGTAAAAACTTTTCAAGTCTTTGGAAATAAGTTGACCTACATCAAAACAAAACTCTTTCTGATGTCAAAATATTATATTAGAAACATTAAAAATAATCAACTACCAGCAAAATGTTAGACTCTTACTATTTCAAGAGATGGTAAAAAGTATAGGATAATAAAGTGATAAGATTATGTTGAGTGTTGTTGTGTCACAGTAATGATTCTGAGTGTATTAGAGAGGTAAGGGATAGCACCCAGAGAATGTAACAAGCCCTATTAAATTTTGCACTCTGCTCTAAATTCCCCTATTACATTTACTTGCTTTCTCAGTCTCCATTAATATTCTGCATTTCTTCATTGCTTTAAAGAATTCCTTATAAATTATTATAACTATCTTTCACATCACTTCATACTTTCTTCCAGTTCTACATTCACTTTCCCTTAATGTAATTGTAAAAGACAATGCTTATATGAACTATTATCGATTTTACATATTTAATTCTAAACACCAACTGTTTTCATCTCACTATTCACCATTAGTATCCAAACTAGAGAATGTGAGTAATGATCATCACAAAGTTTGGCACAGTTGTTTGTCTCCCTATAGTCAAATGCTTGTGTCTTTTGCATCAGTAATAACTGGAACTAGGAACTCCTCACAAATAATGCTAAAACAGTTGCTGACCAAGAGTGAACAGAAAGCTTAATTGTAAGAATGCAACTCCTGCCATGACCTGTAGATAAAACACCATGACAAATAAATATATTAGCTTTACAAGACATGGATAACCACATCTTCCTCCTTTGTAGTACAACAAGGAAAACAAAGACTCCATTCACAAAACATATGAATGGTAATACTAGTGCTCAAGTCTACAAAACAATTATCAGTAAATGTTTCTGAGCTAAGCTGTGAATGATTTTTTTTCTTTTTATTTTGTCTTGAAAAAAAGTTATATTTTGTTATGATGAAAAATGTTCTACTATTTTTTCACTGGTCAGCAATGAATGTGAAATATTCTCTTTAAAAATAAGTTTTTTTGGGGGTGATCACAAGCTAAAAGTTCATGGTGAGTGGAAATAATGTGGTTGGTTATGCTAGTAAGGTCACATGAAGTAATGGAGGCGATGTAGTATGTCAGAGAAAGAAATTTATTGACTTGTGTGCATCAAAATGGATGTTGCATAAAATGACTGAGCACAGTAGTAATAATCAAGACATACTAATTGTAAATTCTGATGATTAAGCATATAAATTTGCATACAATAAAAGTAAAAAAAAATATATAGCTCGTGCTCTCTCTCTCTCTCTCTCTTGATTTCTTTTAACGGTAACTATAAGCATAGAAAGAAGAGCCCTGTGTTATATTCATAACTGACAAGAGGCTTTGCTCACTTCTCATACAGCCACAGTGCAGGCAGAGTTTATGAATAGTTATACATAAAATGATTTTGATTAATACTGATACAGCACTTGCTGAGCCTCAGAGCATATGGTCAAGAACATAATACTGTTTAATCTGGAATCCACACATTAGTGTATGTATTTTACTGTTTGTGGATAGAGGAAGTGTTCTGCTACTTCTAATATTTGTAATCTTGGTGCAACATCAAATTCAAGGGGTGTGAAATATACCATGATATATGCTGGGATGTAAGGGGAAAAATTCATATTCCACATAACCATTAACAATTTAAAATGGAGATATAAGGGAGTGTCTAAGCATACCAGTCATAACACTAATTGAGATCATTTGAAAAGGTTTTAGGTTATGGAATATACTAATACGTACTTTCTGACCTAGTATCTTTACATTGATAGTCTTTCATCTCTTCCTCACAGAAATGACACACATGAATTTGGAATTCATTCATCAATCACATCTGCTGTCAACCAAATTCTACAACTTTACAACTAAAACTAATAATACCACTACCAAGGTAGTCATTCATCTTATGTCAAAGCTGATGTTAATCCTGTCAGTTTACTAATAATATTATGAGATGCTAAAGTAGTATACCAAAAATAAAGTGTGACCAACATCACTGCCATCAAATACTTAATTCATATTTGGTACAGACGTAGTAGAAATTGTTGCAAGCTAAGCTGCTCTAGAAGATATATACCCTTTCTCCCCCTTTCTTTCACTTGGATATTTGATTGGTGTTTTTTTTAATTCACAAATTTGTAATGATTACTTAAGATATTTTCAAAAGTATTATCATATAGCCTTTAAAAATGTGGACAAGAAAGTAACATGAATACAGTGGTACCTTGAGTTATTTATGAGTTTAATTAATTCCATGACAGAACTCATATCTCAAATTGTTCATAACTCAAATCAAACATCCCCAATGTAATTAATTGGAATGCCATTAATCTGTTCCAGCCTCCGCCCTCCTTACCCTTTGCCCACTCCTCAAAAATGTTTTTTGCAAAGAAAAAGTATTCATTAATAAAAAAATATTGTACAAAAACATAACAAAACAAAAAAAGAGAATGTAAATGTTTTCATTACATAAGTACATTAATCTCAGAGATGAGGGATGCATTCCCTTGAATTTATGTATTCTGGTTGCTTCAACAACCTCCTCTTTTAATCCATTCCAGGTGTCCACAATTCTATGTGAAAAACTGCATTTTCTTGTGTCCTTTAAATACTGACTCTTTTTTTATCTTCTTTGAGTATCCTCTCATCTGTCTGGTTTCTTCCTCCATCATCACCAGGTTTTGGTTATCCAGCTTTTCAATTCCATTTACTGTCTTATATAGAGTTATATATAGAGTGTGTGTGTGTGTGTGTGTGCGTGTGTGTGTGTGTGTGTGTGTGTGTGTGTGTGTGTGTGTGTGTTTGCAAAAATGAAAGAACATTATGACTTTCAATGTCACAAAAATGGAAATGATTTCATTAGGCACTGCAACAGCTTAGGTCATATGGTATCATTAGGGTTAATGAGAGAACATTGCATCTCCCACCAGGTAACAAGGTTTGGCAAGGATTCAAACCTGGGCCACCTACACTGGAGGCCTAACAATGATTTGCCTTAACCAAGATGCTACCCAGCCCCCTCAGTGTCAAGAGAAAATAAGAATACAGTGGATGTCCAAGTTAAAACATAATGAGTTATGAGTATTGTGATTGTAAAATGAAACTGTGCTCAGAGCTTTTCCCTTTACCAACTTTTAGTTCAAATTTGGCACATATCATATTATCCTCATATGCCACTTTGTTGCAATCTATGCCACATAATGTAGGACATCCCACTGCCCCAGTCCCTTCTACATCTGCTGGCAATAGGACAAGTTTTGTAGCAGTATTACATTTGTGAACATATGACAGCTTTTTTTTCAGTAATACTGAAAAATGATGATGAGAAGTTATGAGCAAAATTATGAGCATTCTTCAGAAACATATCTCCCTCATTAGTTGAACTTCCTCAGTGAAATAAGAACATGAAATGTCTCAACAACTTGCTTTAACTGCATATAATGAAAAATTAAAAATATGGGACTATAGTGTCAAAAAAAAAATCACAAAGATATGAAAACTTGCTGCTCTTATAATTTTACACCCAATGAATATTGATCTGTTGATGAAATACTTCATGTTGCTGTAGTCAAGGCTGAACAATCTTCATTTGTACCCATATTAATTATAATGGCTCAAATGTCAAGAGATCAAGTATCAGGAATATCATATCAAGGATTCAATCCCAACAAACTCCCTCTCATCTCCAACCCCTTTCAATCAGTTCCTCAGCATTGGAAAACAAAATTCATACCACAGACCAACAGGGGCAAAAATACTCTGTAAATTCAAACAAAAAGTATGGGAGAGGAAATGTGGTACCAATATTTCAGTCAATTAATTCATTGAAAGAAGAAAAATAAAATTTCTCTATTGAGTCAGCCTATCTGGTTCAAGAAAAAGCACTGAAACAGGCAAAACCAAAGATGCATATGATACTTGGATATACCAGAAATTGGTCTGAAAAGGAAGTAAGATGTGCAATAGCAGGACAATCAATATAAATGAAAAAACACTAATAGTATACCACGATGGTCATTACAACATAATTTGTGAGATGTCATGTATGTCAAATGTTCCATCACTAGCCACTTTTTCATATGCCTAAACAATTTATATCAATTTCTCAGTTTATCAAAAACATAAAGCAATAAAAAGAAATACTTCTCAATGTGCCTCTGTTTGTACAATATGTGGAGCAAACTTATAGATGAAAAGAATGCAAGCAAGAAGGTGGAAATGTGCGTGACAGTCCTTGTGCATTGAGTTGCATGTGTTTTGCTTATCTATCTGGCATACAAATCATCAGGTAAGTAAGGTATCATGGATAAAGGAGGCAGTCACATTCTCAGTTTTGAATAGCATATAAACACAAGTGCACTGTGACAGTTGAAAACTAGTTATGTAAATATACATTTTTACACCAAAATTAACCAGTTTATCCTGATAAATGCATAAAATCATATATGTACAGTGGACACTCAGTGTTTTGTGTCTCAACCTTTAATATTCCAAAAATCTGTACAAAGTTTGGAATATATATATATATATATATATATATATATATATATATATATATATATATATATATATATATATATATATATATATATATATATATATATACACACACACACAAACATATATATAAAACTTTGAAGTTGAATAAACTGCCTATTTCATTCTGCACAACACTTTCATACTATAAAGTAAAGAAATGTTATGTCAAACAAGTATAATGGGATTTGTTTGTACAGAAATGTTCTGTGTACTGGAGTCCAGAGTAAAATGTTTCCTAATATTTGTGCTATTTCTAACTGAAAAAGAAAAAATCCAGACTTTTGAGACCTTTCTCCTCAAGATCATAAAATCAAAGCTCCCCTCTATCTACAGACAAAGAGGATGTGTAAAGTTTTGATTCTGTTGGAGAGAAGGTGAATAACATAATTCAAAGTACGTATTTTGCTTGCATCTCAGGATCACATGCTTTATGATCTATCAGCAACACTTTTCTTTCATCCATACACTGTAATTACATGTTTCTTGTACAAAAGTAATGCCCTTTCCTTAATGTGGCATAATGTCATATTTGAGAAATCTTTGGCAAAATTGTTGTCTTTCAGAATTTAAACACAAAAGTACCTTTTCTTAAGTGCCATCATTTGTGATTCTCTTATCAAAATTTCAGGCAACATAATGATCTTTTAAAGAGTTCAAACACAGAAGTTAAGGAACGAACTTTCAATCCAAAATAATCATATAATATAATTAAATAGGTATGTAAAATTATACCTTTTCTATTATCTGGTTACACCATTCATTGGTATATCCTTTAGGTAAAACTTCCTCTTAACACTTCATTGCACAAAAGTTTGATTTGAATTAGGTTGCAGTTCTGGGCTCACATACCAGCAGAGCCCCAACTGGCATTAACAGTCAAAATCAATGTTTTTCTTGATGGCCTTGATAGCCAAACCACAGCACCAGTTAGAGCGCTGACCCTTGTGCAGACGTAACTCTCCAAAGGGGGAGAGTGCTGGGGGGGAGTGGGGAGGAGTCTGCTGCTGCTGATGCTGCTGTTGTTGTTGTTGAAGGTGGTGGTGGTGATGGTGATGGTGGGTTCCCCTGCAGTCCAATGAACCCCCAGTGGCACTCCCCCCACATGCACGGCCAACCTGCCCCAAGTCAACTGTTCCCGGACAAGCGGGAGGGAGGGAGAGAGGGAGAAAGGAACAGGTGTGACAGAGTAGCCCAAGAACCCACCACAGCATCACAGATACTCAAGAGAAAGACAGACAGATCTATACTAGCACCTTCAATGCCCGACTACCTAGCAACAGGCACAGCCAGTTTTACTGTCAAGCCAATGGTAATTAAAATGTGACAACTCAATGAGTTATTGATGTTATATAACTTATCTATGTTACCTAAAGGAACCTCAGTAAGGTAATCAAAGGAAGAAAATGGCTGAAACTTAAAGCTGTATCCACCACCACCAAGCAACAAGGTCATGAAGAATTCAGCCAATCATTCTCTCTTATTCTATATAAGACAGAAAAACCCCATTGTATTGTTTCTACCATATTTCTCAAATTTTATCATTGCAACAAATTTTGAAGACCCCAAATTTATCATGCAAGTAATTGCTCATTATATATATATATATATATATATATATATATATATATATATATATATATATATATATATATATATATATATATATATATATATATATGTCAGCATATCCAATGAAAGTAAGATATAGATTAATGTGCCAAGAAAATTATCTTCAAAACTTGTAAGAGAAGCAAAACTAGAGTGAATTTCCAATTTTGCTGATCAAGAGCAAATAATTTAGCTATAAGGAAATAAAATGTAGTACTTTCTTCAACATTAACATATCATATTTAAGTAAACTTATCACCTGTCATGTGCAGATCACTTATGACAGAATCAATTGAAAATTTAGGCTATATCATTGAAATTTGCCTTGATGAACAGTCTCTGATGAGTGATATGCTTCCATATATAGAAGATTTAGCATATGTAACACCTAACAGTGTTATGTATTAGCTTTAGGAAAAAATAGACACTACAGGCAGAAGTTCAACTTTTCATTGAGTCTGGTACCAATCCATCTCTCAGGAAATCTGCCTCTGTTCATAGTAGTTCCTAAGATGATGGCATGATGTCACCCAGTAGGGATGATCTAGTCTAACAAAGTCTTAATGGTTGATGGAAGCATGGAAGCAAGCTTCTTCATTGAGTCCAGAAAGGAAAGTATAGCAGTAAGAAGAATTTCAGCAATTCAAATTGTTAGAATGTGAAATAAAGGAAAAGAATATAATTATCCAAAGTTCAAATTCCATCTATATTCTGTACCAAAGTAAACATTTGGTAGATTATAAATGGAATAATTGAATTTCAAATTTTCAGTTAGATGTCAAAATAAAATAAATCAACATTTTATCATGATTGCTTTCACAGCATCAGCATGAAGATCAAATTAAATTTTTCATGCAACCAATGAAATCATAACTACAAAATATAGGTGTTGAGGATTCATGTTTTTCTGCAATTCAATTTTAAAAATTAAGCCATATATTATTATTAGTACTTTTTCCAATTTTTATTTTCATCTATTTTATTTTAATTAATTAATTTATTTATTTATTTTTTTTTTTTTTGGTGGTGGTGGTGGTGGTGTGATGATGATGATGATGATGATGATGATGATGATGATGATGATGATGATGATGGTGTGTTTGTCTGCCTGTTCTGCCCTTTTCATTCACAGTGCAGTATACTTTGAATTATAACTACAGTACTGTACTACAAAACTTAACCAAATCATAACCACATTTCATACCTAAGACAATATACAACTATATTATTCGTGATCTTTCTTATAATTCTAGTACTTTCCATTCCCATGATGACTTCTAGCCATATTTGTTTAAGTTTGCTTGATAAGATACACAAATAAACTACTTCATAAGGATCCCATCTTGGGCAAAACAAAATATAACATTGATTGACAATGTAGCTCATCAAAATATAGACATCTGAAGGCAGAGCATTACATTACTATAGAATATGTTCTGAAATAAGAAACTTTCAATTAGGTTAGTTAATGATGAACAAAAAAAACCTCATCCAGGTTTATGTTGTTGTTGTCAATATCTGTGTAGGGTGTGAAACCAAATAAATCATACCAGAAACATCTCTAGAAGGATAGAAGCTACTTGTTTATAGCTTCATGGCTTAGCAATGCTCTACAGCACATAAAAAAAACTCTTAAAACACTATACAAAAACCATTACTGGGTTGATTATGTAACACACACACATAGACACAGTTATGAAAAAATATAATGAATTGAATGGCATATAAAAGAACAAGTATGCCATTAATAGGGGATAATAAAGCAAAGAAAGATATTACATATTGACAATAATGAAATAAAAAGCATCTGAAGAAAAGATATACATGAAGTACAATACATGGTAAGGGAAATAAAGGGATGAGAAGAGTGAAGTGTGGCAAGTGCAAAGTTAATGAATACAGAGATATAAGGAAAAACAATGGAGAGAGAGAGAGAGAGAGAGAGAGAGAGAGAGAGAGAGAGAGAGAGAGAGAGAGAGAGAGAGAGAGAGAGAGAGAGAGAGAGAGAGAGAGAGAGTGTTTACATGTACGTAAATGGTACGTAGAAACAAAAAGAGATAAGTAGAAATGAAGAGTAGTGAACAACTCTTGAAAAACACAGAGGTGGAAGAGCAAAATAACAGTGTATAGAAACAAATAATACACTTACTGGAGTTGATTGTGTAGCGTGTTTTGGCACTAGTACAGTATGCCTCAATCACACGAAGGATCAGTGCATCATCTTCATGCCACTTATCATCTGAAGAAGAAACAATCATCTTTTTCAACAGACAGTGCAAATAGTTTTGGCACATTTTTTGTTGACAATACACACCAAGAACACCTAGACTGTGGAATGTCAATTCTAATTAGGGTGTATGTATCTGAAATCAACATAGTATCATAATCTTCTATCCCAATAAAGTGAACATGGTGTATCCTTTAGTTCGATAATATCATCACATTTCATACACTTTTAAAGATTCCACTTCCAGTTGTGCAGTAGTGATGGCATTGGGTGATCATCAAGAAAGTGATAAGTGGCTCACGATTAATCCTGATTAACGAAAACTCTTCAATGGATATCACATTTAAATTATCAACACATTTCAAAGATTGAATTACTGTATTTTTCCTACAAATACACATAAAAATAACATGAATATTTACGCAAAACTATGAACGAGTACTAAACAGGAATTATTTTGTCCTTTAATATTTCAAATCAGTAACTTTATTCCAGAACCAAATTATAGTACAACTGAAACAATTATAAGATTAAAATTATCTTTGAAAACTAATCTATTTGAAAAAGGCAGGCGTTCAGTAACTGAGGTTCTACTGCATACTGAAAATAGTCCTGATGAAATGCAAAAAGTCTCTAATCCTGACCATTACTATTTCCTTTATTGAATATTCCCCATGGAAAGTGGTGCATTGCTGGCTTACCTTTACGCTTTGTGTACCGTTGATTCCGCTTCTCCTCACGCACAGAAATTCCTGGCCTCAGCGGAGGGGATGGACGGAGGCATGACAGACTCCATACCTGGTGAGAAAAGTAGAAATGGAACTGACACACTTATAGTGGTGAAAAATATGGAGGTTGGTGAAGAAGACCAGTGGGAAGACCTAAGAAGACAAGGAAGACATGGACCTGCTGGGCATGAATGAGGAGCTTACACAAGACAGAAAAATCAAGAATCATCATCATGCATCCAATTCCACTGTAGTGGGGAAAAAAAAAAAAAACAATATAGAAGATTGGAATATTTCAGTTGGATCATCATAATTCTAAAGATTATAAAATCCATAAAATCTGCAAATCTAAAAAATGGAAAAATAATATATTACAATTCTTGAACATTGATTTAATTTCTTCAAACAGGCAATCTTTCCCTTGAAAATTTACTTTAGAATTTTATAAGAATCACAGAAAATGAAATTATCAATTCCAACTCTATCTGTTAAAAGCACAACACTCAGCTAGTCATATCTAGCAAAGAAGAATGATTATATCTATTTGTATAATTACAATGCAATTCCCATTGCCCATAATCTCTAATCTGTAAGTCACATGATGGGAAAACGGCCTCACCTTGCCTGGGACAGAGCGACGAGGCCTGGCTGGAGCATCCTGAAGGCTGGTGGCACTGGTGGTGCTGGCCTGACGAGGCATGAGGGGGCCTCCCTGAAGGGACACACCAAAATTAATGTCTTCTTTATAATGATGAGACAGAACAGCTTAATGGATCATGGTAGCCAGTACAAGATTCCAAAAGGTTTGACATACACAGTACAACTCTTAGTTGCTATTACTAAACAAAATATTGTGTCATTTTTTCATTACTGAAATAATGAATTGTACTTGCTAGTAATGGGCTATTATAATTAAGGATACTTTTACATTTTTTTTACAATCTGCTATAATATATTCACTATGCAGACATACCTACCTCCTTAAAGGTGGCTGAAATAACTATCTACATCCATCCATACATACATTCACAAGCTTCTGCTACTATATCATAACAATTAAGTAATAGTGTCTCATGTCCAGCCACTTGTATGGTTGTGTGTGTGTGTGTGTGTGTGTGTGTGTGTGTGTGTGTGTGTGTGTATAGTTCAATAATTTAACAAGTTACTCTTTAGCTAAGTAATTTTTCGCCAATTTATTAACAAGTGAGATTTACTCATGTTATTGTTCTACCTTACATTTCATTCTTTATCATGCTACACAACCTTTTCTACAAATGGATGATTCTCTATAAACATTCATTTAAAGAAAACAATTCTAACACAAAATTTATCCAGGCATACATGCAATGTAGCATCCCAGATAGAATATATAACATATATAAATAAATAAAGGAGACTTTCTCATTAGAGAACCCACAATGTAAAGACAGCATATGGTCAGGAACATTACTTTTATGCTCCACACATATAGCACACTGGTTAACTCCACCAGCACAAATGTACACATATGAATACTCAAAAGGGATGCATTAATTTCCTAACCTGACCACTGTCCATAGTTGAAAAGCTACTTACAGGGAAAAATAAAAATGGAATATCTTGAAAACAGACTTAAATACATGTGAATATAAAACAGTGATTTTACACAAACACACACACACACACACACAGACACACACACACACACACACACACACACACACACACACACACACACACCACACCACACACACACACACACACACACACACAAACACACACACACACACAAACACACACACACACACTTGGGAGTTGAATTAAGCAAGAAAACGAACCTACAGTTTGACTGAAAACAGGTTATTCGTTAGAAATCACAAAATAAAGAAAAAAAGATGGTAAAAAAACATTCTGTCTTATACTAAGTGAATAACACTCATGGCTACAGCAAAACAATTCCACATAGATTAGCCTCAGAGTCTCGGGAGAACATGACAAATTGAAGCAAATAACACAACTTACATGGGATGTACAAAAAACACCAAAGCATGCTTGTCCATAGAAACATGCAATAACAAAGAAGTAGATAGAGGGAAAGAGAGAGGGAGGGAGGGAGGGAAGGAGGGGAAAGGCTGGGAGAGCAAGGTATTAGCAGGTATATCTAGTCATCTGGAACAAGATGATAATTAAGGTTCCTGCACTACATCAAAGTGAATCAATTCTGATTTATTTGTTGGTTTATGGTTGAGAGTGAACAACAAATACTGTAACATAATAGATGTTAGCCACACACTAGCACACTAGCAAAATTATTCAAACTGTTATTAAAATCAGCAGTATAGATAATACCTGTTATAAAATGTACCTACTAGTCTTATCTTAAGGGTATTTTGTTTTAAAAAAAAATACACTAATGTGAATCACTTCCTGCAGCGGTGTACATTGTGATGATGGACACAGCATCATGTAAGAGTTTCCCCCTAATATAATCCTTCAGTCTAAAATCTTGATTCAACTAACTATGGCAAGTAATGGTGACACTGGTGAATGTTAATCATCACCTAATTACTTGAATTCATAAATATACTCACAGTAAGTTTTCCTAATTCTATAGCACAATAAAAAGGCATAAATATGTCTCCTTATAAACATGACTATCAAGCGATAAAATCTTTTTGATATTAGTTGCTCCATAGTCTTGTAAGGGTATAGAAATGGTCATAACTTGAGTAACTTTTGCATTCACTTTCACTCTGATTTGCATTCTTCCTCAATCTAAAAATCTCCAATCTGCTAATAATCTCCTTACAAAACCTGACAACAGAGGGATTTTTAGCAGATCAAAGGATTCGAGAATGAGGGAAAACATCAAAAACAGTGGAAGTAAGTGTGAAATGCAATGCTATTCAACTCTTGGCCATGACTACAGCACCAATACAAAGCTGCATTCTCTATGCCACACAGGAAACCACCACACTACTCCTACATCAGCTACTTCACAGCACAACTAAAGCTAAACATACATGGAATTATTTGTAAAAGCAAAACAAATGTAATTATTGTTACTTCATAATGGTTCAAATATTATAAAAAAGCAAAGGGTCCACTTTGTTCTGTCATCAGTTGTTGCCACTCTGTGACGTACCCAGTGAAGGAGAACACCCTGGCTCTGATCACGCAACACCACTCTACAGGTGTTCTAATGATTACTGCTGTGTGGGAAGGGGAGGCTGGGCAGGATGGCTACCTCCACAAGTGAGGGAGCAGCGACACCTCAGGAAGGGAAATACAACAAGAGCAGCAGCCAAGGGACCACCTAACTGGCGTGATCCTGGAGTGGGGGAAGAGCATCAACATGGGTTCTATTACTCCATGAAGGCAAGAGAGAACCAGCTGTACTATATTGCGTTGCACAGCAGCTGATATTGACATCAGTGTTCAATTACTGAAAGGCACTATGGCAAGAAACGCTGCATTTACACTATGAATTTAATGTAGATTTTATAATGCTGATGCAAAAAAAGCAAAATCTATCATGAATATCATATCTCATTTCCAAGTCATGATGATCTTGGTAATTAAATGAGAGGTGTCTAGCGAAGGGCTTTCTTTGTACCTTGCTTTGAGTGTGGACAGAGATGGTGGTAGGCACTGGCAATCTTGGAAGGCTTCTGGATCGCTGAATGGGCCACGACTGAAGATGTATAGGTTTTGGAGGAATGGTGGGCCTCCCGTAGTTTTGGAGTCCTTCCATGGGGGGGGACATTAAATTTCCAGTGAGAGCAGCACCACTGCTACTGTGTGATGAGACACTACCAAATTGCTGTTGGGAATTCCCTCCATGAGCAGAAGGCAAATGCCAATATAATGTGGACTTGTATGGTGTAGAAGAGGTTGAACTGGAAGTAGCAGTGGTGTGCAGTGAGTGTGAAGATGCACGTCTCTGGAAGTCCACATCTAGACCTTCACAAGAGTCTCTCAGGTGAGGCTGCTGGCCTGCTCCTTCACAGGATTCACTGAAGCTGTGGAGGCTTGAGAGATCTGTTCCACTGGATTCTTGTGAATTCTTACCTAACACCTTTAGTGTGTGTACACCTGGTCGTGCTCCTGAGCCTGTCTGGGACTCCCTCTCTCTCTTGAGTCTGGGCACTACAGTCACTTGGGAAATCTGAGATACTTGAGACTCAAAGCTGCGGTCACGTGACATGGTGAGAGAGGTTTGTGGGGTGAGATGTGAAGAAGTTTTCTCAACTTTTGGGTGAGCACACCCATGAACTTCAGAGGGAGGTAAAGAAGTAGTCTGTGTGGCAGCACAACAAGCCACTGGTTTTACCACCCCACCCTTATTTCCTCCCCGTCGGACATGGTAAGAAGGTTTCAGAAACCTCGGTTTAGGGGGAACATCTGGTTTCTTTTCTGCCCTAAACCTGAGGTAGTCCTTTCTGGAACGATCAAGGACCAAAAGACGAGGACAGACACTTGCCTTCATCCACCAGTGTGCATACAACCCTGAGCGATACACACCTTCCTCTGCCCCTGTCTCCTGCTCAGGTCTAGAATGGTGCAAACTAACAGAGTCCAGCAAGGAGGTTAGGGAATCCTCAGCATAAGACACTGGAGCAGATGTGTTGGGGGAGGTCACTGGCGTGGGCAACAAGCTGTCAGGGGTGAATGCTCGGACAGGGTACCACGAGGGACCTTGAAGGAACTTGGCAGAGGAGAGCTGAGAGGAATGGGAAGAGTGGGAAGTGCCAGAGCCACGACCTAGCCCAGGGGTATCAGTGCGGAGAGGGCAGCACTCCAGATGATGTATCACATCTGCCAGCCCAGAATCAGAAGAGCGGTGACTATGGGCTTCACAGTTGCATACCTTAGTGGTGGGGCCCTCCAAAGGAAGGACCAACTGTACGTAGTGGCTAGAGTACTTTGGTGACTTGGTTTGAGCTTCAAGCTCTTGTGTGCTTGGAAGGCAGAGATTAGGTTCACTGCGTGATAATGCCAGAAGAAGAGGCTCGGGTCTACGATGACTCTCATAATAATCCGCACCATCCTCCCCAGTTTCATCTCCACTGCAAGAAGACACATAATAAGCAATGTCTGGCTTAGTCTTGAAAGGAAATGTCCGCTTTTCAGATTTCTCTTCTACCCAAGAGACTTTCTCAGGATCGACACCCTCACCGGACGAGGAAGACGGCTCATATATGGTCTTGTTGCATACATTGGCAGAGCTCTCTGAACTCACACACTCTGATGCTCTTTGGGGGTGTGCAAGGCCAGCTAGCAACATTGGAGCAGCAGGAATGGTAAGAGTAGAAGAGTGAACCGTCTTTGCCCTTGGGGGTATCCTTATAAAGCTTTGGTCTTCCTCACTTTGTTGGGGAGTGAGTGTGGGATGTGACTGGGAAAGAGTTAAGCTGGGGAGATTACTGCTAGGATGACCAGGAACTACAATTTTGGGCACTTTAAGTTCTGCCACTTTTCTGCATGACTCTTTAGGAAAGTAATTCTGGGAGTCTTCTGACACTTGTTGGAGATGTTCTTGTCTGTGGTGGCCCCATGCCGTAAGACCTGGGGTGGACCAAGGATCTTCAGATATATCATAGAAGTCATTACAAGAAGAACTCTTTTCCCCCTGGGTGATGACAGGGGGTTCCTGAGAGGGCTGTGTGTAAGTAAAACGACGACATGGGCCTTCCTCATCTTGTAGTGGGGGATTGTCAGAGTTAAAATAGCGTATATAACCATAGGGATTACTGCCTTCACTAGAGTCTCTCGATTCCTCTGAAGTGGAAAAAGAACCCGGCATTGGGGAGGACTGAAATCGCCACTTTTGCAAATTACTTGAGGCTTGAGTCGGAGCAGGTGGGAGATACAATTTCCTTGTTGGCAGTGGTGAAAAAACATTGAATCCTTGGCTCTGTTCCCCATAGGTAGGGCCACCACCCACCCAATACCCATTACTGGAATCACTCGAGCACTCAGAGTCAGAAGAGGGTTCAGCATGTTTTGGCAGTTGTTGATGCTGAGGAGTATCATCATCAGATTCAGAGCTGGATTCCCCACCAGTGTGGATGGAGCATTCGGTGCGATGCTTTCGTAGGCGGACTTGGCTTGCTGCTTCCACATCTTCCCAGTCACCAGCAAGGTGTCGCAGGAGCTTTTTGGTGATGATTTTTTTTCGGTAGAGACTGGCTAAGTGTTTGGTGAGCACCACATAGGGTAGGCTTAGGTAGGGACGGGTAGGAGAGGAAGGAAGGACAGGGTGACAGGATAAAGAGCAGGAGCAAGATGGCTTTTGTACACCACCACCACCACCACCACCTGCAGCACCACCACCATCACAGTAGTAAGGTAAGCCACAAGACATGCAGGAGGAAGAGGCTGGCTGAGGAGGAGCTTTGGGCCATACACTTACATGAGCTGGGAGGACAGGAGGGGAGGTTAGCAGGGATATGTGGGGGGTGAAGCTTGAGGCACGGGCAAGGCGGCACTGCTGGGTGAATGCTTCCACCCACTGCTGCTGATCCTGTCTGCTCTGGCACACAGCCACGATCCTCTCCAACACTGGCCCTGCAACACGTACTCATTTCAATATTGACCTTGAAACACACACACACACACACACACAAATTATTGTAACTTTGATATGTCCAAGGCTGGAATATGCAGGTCATCTAAAGAAGGATATTAAAAAGCTAGAGAGGATCCAGCAGGCTACAACAAAAAATGGTTCCTAGTCTACAAGACCTCCTTCATGAGGAGAGATTGTTGAGATTTGATCCAATGTCCCTGGAACGGAAAAGAATGAGAAATTTGGTTGCATTGTTTAGACTAATTGAAGGAATTGACAAGTATGTATGACAGAGAAGATTTGTTGGTGCATGACAAGAGGGCATAAGAAGAAACTGAAGAAGAGCACATGCAAGAGGGCTGTGAAGAAATACAGTTTTCATACAGAACTGTCAAAGCCTGGAATGCATTGGATAGGTAAGTGACTGAAATGACAACAGTACAAAATTTCAAAATGAACTTGGAAAATTTGGGGGATGACAGAGAAGAGACAACACTACAACTAGGTAAATACACACACACACACACACACACACACACACACACACACACACACACACACACACAGGATATATTCATTCCTTTATTTTTGCACTATATTCTGATGGTGGTCTAGTAAGCTATTACATAAGCTGCAAACAAAATCAAGTAAAGACTCACCTGACAGCTCAAAGGCATTCTTGTAATGGTCCCCATCCTCTAACCAGTTCACACTGATGCCACTCAGAGGATAGCTTCCCTGTACATGATAAATATAACATCAGGACTTCCAAGATACCAGCCTCATTCCACTGTATTTTATGTTTCTCAGGTTTATGTAGAAAAATTTCTATGCATTACTTTTAAGTCCCACGAAAGTGGTCAATATGAGATTAAGTTGTATTTCTCTTGACTTTTTTTATAATGGTAATATATTAACAAGATTATTAACATGATTTCTAACTCTTTTATAAGATTATTTTCTGCATAAATAAATACATTTTAAAATCCCATTTCATCATAATGTGTAAGACATAATGAAGCTGAACACATGTACATTTTATAAATAAATAGCTATAGATTTATCAGTGGTTAAGCATACAATTTTTAAGCTTCTGATGAAACTGCCTCTTATATATATATATGTGTATGGTGTTGGAAACCAATTTATTCATAGAGTGGCACCAACATCCTGTCACAGATATTTCAGTCTGCTGATCATAAACATGGCCACATCACATTATAGCCACTTTCTTCTCGGCTCAAGTTTAGTTTATAAGATGGAAAACCTCTTGTCATGAAGATAAAAGGGGTAAAGGATGAGATAATCAAGGTACAAGAAAAAATTACCTCACCTTTGAAGTGTATATTCATCATCATAGAAAAAATACACAAAAACATGAGTAAGACAACCATTACCTCAAAGATAAAGGCACTCATCCTGGGTGAGACAGAGAGCATCACCAGCATAGCAGGGAAGAGCACAAAGTAACGGTCACGGTGGTCAGGAAGCAATGCCACTGAGCCCATGCGCAGCACCTCCCCTAATGTCCCCAAACTGTCTCCGCCCTCCCAGCCATGCACTCGTCCCGTCACCACCTCCAGTTCCAACTCCTTCTGTCGCCGTATTGCTCCACACACAGACTGGGGGTTGAAGATAAGCTTGGTAAATAATAAAAGTAAGAAATCAGAAATAAATCATTGAAGGAATACAAGATATGAACAAGAATACATCAAAAAATCATCTAAGAAATTAACATGTGAAACAACAGACTTACTTCATGCCACTGCTTTAACCAAACACATACAGTGGAAGCTCCATTATCCGATTTCTTTAGATGAAGATTTAATCCAAGAAATCTAAAATGTAGCTATTAAATTCCCAGCCAATCCTATTTCAGTTGTATGCCTCACAGTTTCTATTTCTATTCAAACCAAAATAAGGAATTTCTTATGAACTAGAAGTGTTTGTCAGTTAGAAGGTCAGATTGCAGAGCTTCCCCTCTAGACAGACAGATGTGACGAGATGTTAAAAGGAAGATAGATGTATTTAATTGTGCCTTGGTATAAAGGCTATGAGGAGAGACATATGACTGCGAGCTATAAAGGAATAAATATACTGCAATCCATTTTGAAGGTAGTAGGTGAACTACACAAAAGACTACGTGCCACACTAAAGGGAGTGAAAAGTGACTCGAGTAAAGAAAAAGTTATTGTAATTTTTGGCAGCAAGGTTGGTGAAATATGAGAGAGAGAGAGAGAGAGAGAGAGAGAGAGAGAGAGAGAGAGATAGAGAGAGAGAGAGAGAGAGAGAGAGAGAGAGAGAGAGAGAGAGAGTTGTCAATTCTCCTGTTTAGAATGTTGGCTTTCTATGGTTTATAAAGGCAGATCATACATGTGAGATGGAAGTTTGTTTGTGGAATTTGGCTAGCGTAGATGTGTCCATTAAAGACAACGGTGAAATAGATGTGCAAAGCGACTGACATAAAATGAGAACAGAGTAAAGTATGAGGACTGGAAAGCACCTGGTCACCTACATACTCATACAGCAGCTGGTGTAAAATAAAGATGGTTCAATATCTTCAGAGTTGATCAGCTTTGGGGCTGATTATGTACATCACTGAAGGATATACTCAAGATACTACCTTGAACAAAAATATGTGGTGGTGCTGCCTAAGTATGGAATGTGTTAAGGCTGTATGGACTAGAAGAAAGGGTATCACCTAATGCAAAAACACTTTACAAGTTTCACATGCAAGTGTTGAAGAGAATGAGGAAGTGAGTGGAAGCTACAGAATATGTAACAAAGCCATTGTTGATATTCATTTTTTTCATAGTCTGAGTTGTAAGAGAGGTGAAAGAAAGGGTTTTTATATTGGATTACATGAGACATTTAAACAACAACAAACACTTAACCTCAAGCATGGCTGTTTGTGTTGATTACATGGGGATGGAACTGTGTACATATGATGTTGAATGAAAGCTGAGCACAATGATGCTTGCAGATTGTATTGAAATGAGAGGTGAAAATGAAGTGGTCTGAAAAAATGTTTGATAATGATATCATTTGTCAGATGTAGATCTTGAAAGTAAATACTGAAAGATATGAAGAGATTGGCCTTCCCAGAGGAAAAGCAGAACATGAGTGAATTCAGAATCTGATATACATTGAGGACAGAATCCAAGAAGGGGTGTGAAATCTACATGAATTGACATATTATGTAAGAGGTATATGAATTCAAATACCTTGGTTTGATCCTGTGCAAACATGAAAGTATGGAGGGAGAAATACAAGAGAAAACATTACATGAGAGGAAAGTGGCAGGATCTTTGGGCTGTACAAAGATGGGAGAAAAAAAATGACTATGAGGATAAAGAAGACAATGCATGATAGCACAGCAGTGCCATATAACATACATGAAATAACCAGATGTAAAATGAAGCTCAACGATACAGGATTCTGGCAAGAGAGGCAATATCTGAGTGTTTGTGGTGTGGTGTCAATAAGATAGATAGTGAGTGCAATGAGAGGTCTGGAATATCTATTAAAGGTGAAGGAATGAGTTGTACAATAGTCGACAAACTACAGTGTAGACATACAACATCTTCAGATAGTTAGGCTACATGGACAGAATAGGAAGAGGTGAGACAACACAGAATGAATGGTTAAAGGAAGTAAAGTTTAAAGAAGTGCAAGTAAGAAAAAAGAAAACCTGCCTTAGTTTGCAAACAGAGTGCAAAAATATACAAGAGGGAAGAAATGTGACGTGTATGGGCAAAAATATCCTCGAGGCACATAAGCCATATCCATGCCAAGGTGGCACTCTTGAGAGAAGGAGCAAGGAATTAATGGTAATGTTGATTGCTAATAAGGATGCCAAGACTGGTCATCAATATATTTCACTGAACCTTCTCAGGCTGTAAATTTGAATAGGACTTGTCATTTATATAGCAAGTAAAAAGTAATGGGCTGTAAGGGTATTGCAAGATTGCAAAAAAGACTTAGGGCACAAAGGTATACACCTATTCACTAGTCAGTCTCTTTCCCTTGTGGCTGGTTATATATGAAATTCCTACGTATCATGGCAAATGCTATTCATGGTAATGGTGATGACAATAATGATGATGGTAATTTCAAACCTTTCCACAAAAATACTCACAGCCAATTCCTTGTACACGTGTGATGAGCGCTGAGTGTCACCACGGTCTGGGTGTCCCTCCTCCAAGTGGCGCTGGTATTCCTGAAGCATGCCAGTGTACTTGTCTAGGCGTCGGAAGGGCTTACTGAGTGCTGTGGTGAGGAACATGATGCCAGGTCTTGGTGCTCCTTGGCTCTCCATGAAGCTACCCAACTCATCCCTGCATAAGTAGAACAAAGTCATTAACACTTTCACTATTGGCCATTTTTCATTTACAATACTTGACTAAATGTTTTATGGCCCCCATATAAATGTATACACACCTAATGTTCTGGTATCTTCAAACATGCTTCTGCCATTTGTTTAAATTTTTCTATTTCATCTTGCTATTGTCCTATCAGGTTCTTCTCATTCCAACTACTGGTCTTAACTCATAAGACTCACTTGTGCTTTTCCAGGATACACACAGCCCTTGGGTGGTTGCTGCAGTAGGTTTGGTGGACATTCTGGATGTGAGGTGCAAGGGTAAGGAAGGCTCCCCCAATGCGCTGTTCCCTTGATGGTCGCTCACTCTGTTCCTCAAGTGCAGTGACAAGATTGGAGTGAGCTACTGCCACCTCCTCCAAATTTCCCACCATCTGCTTGTACTCAGCCTCTGTTAACCTGGAGAAGTTGGTATGACATGTGGTGAAGAATATCTAAAATAATCAATGTCATCTATGATGAAGAAGAAACAAATATTGAAATAAGAAAAGAGGTTATTGTAGTGTAGGATGAGAGGAATAGCTATTATTAAGTTAAGTAATAAGTTGGTGCTATATGAAGTGAAGTGTATAAACAGCTACTGGTGTAAACTGATGAAGAAATAGCTATTAAAAAGTAAACAACTTGGCCAATAAAAATTTCCCTGAGGATAAATGAATTTGAGGGGACATATGTGAGATATTTACAACCACAATGCAAAAGTACCAGAAACCTCAAACAGAAAAGAAGTATTGGTCTCAGGCCATTAATAACGTGAGTCTAATCACATTATGTATTATCTACCGTGTAGATTTAGAATGGTGGATTTGTGATTATTCCTTGTTACCAAATGAACATAAAACTGCAGTCACAATGTTTGCACAAGTTTCTCAAGAGATAGCTGATAGATATCTTGTCAATCATCTGTAAAAGAGAATTTAGATGCAATGTAAGCATTCTTAACTTTACCAGACAACTGCTTACATACACATCTTAGGCTGCTTTTCTTATAATTCAACACCATATGCTACTCCTTCTCTTCATCCCTGCTAATGTGACTTCCTTATATTCCTGCAAGATAACACATGAGAGACCCAGCTCATCTCTGTACACCTCACTCACACATCAGACTTGCGAAGAGCTCCTAGGTATGAGGCAATAAGGCTCTGCAGGTCTGCCAGGTGTGCTCGCTCTGATTCTAGTATATCTTTGAACACTAGGCTGCGGTACACCTGCTGCTGCTGACTGTGCTGTGGGCTGAGCAGCTCCTCCTCCACAAGTTGAGGAGAAAGTGGAGCACCTTCTGGAACACAGCAAGGGTCAGCAAGGATATGGAATACTATGCAAGGAAATCAATGACAAATTTTGTATTATCTTTAAATAAATAATCTCAATACAATAACTTTCTAATAGCTAAGATACACTACTTTCAGATCACAATCAAGTAGTCTAAATAACTCCAAAGCAGTTATCGTTTCCTGTACACATTAACAAAAAATTGAACTTTTCATCATATCATCATTTAATTCTTTTGTATTACTATTATATTAAGCCCTCCATTACCTGACAGGAAAGACATAACTATACAGTAAACGTAATTCATTATGCTGCATTATGATTTGATATATTGGACATTATTTCAATAGCAAAAATAAGTTAAAGAATAGCTACAAATACATAAAGCACTAAAGAAAATGGCTCAATCTGGAATTAACTCAAAACACCAGAATTACTCAGTAAGATAGTTACAGTTAAACTATAAATGTAACTGGATACATAACTATTGAAAGGCCAGAAGGTAAAGAGTTTTTCCATCACTTACCCTGTGGTTTGTATTCCCGCACATAGTTGGAGGGGAACCATCCTGTCTTGTCTCCTAGAGTGCCTTCCCACCAGCCTCCTTCCTCTCGCTGGGTTACTGTGATCAGGTCCCCTTTTGTGAAACATAGCTGAATAGGAAAAAACAATTATGACAATCCACTTTTAAGGAACGATGGAGACAAAAAGCCATGGTGAGGAGCTATTTCCTGAAGAGAACTTTCAAGTGGATTATCCAAAGTTGGAGGATGTGTCTTAAAATATCCCTCTTGAAAGATGATGAAGTTTTTTTATGATGACTGAGTGAAGGTCACAGTTATACAGGCACTGGCAGATACACACACAAAAAAAGACTGGTAATCATAAGATGTAAATGACTGAATGAAGGTCACAGTTATAAAAGCACTGGCAGATACACACAAAAAAAAGACTGGTAATCATAAGATGTAAATGACTGAATGAAGGTCACAGTTATACAGGCACAAACAGATAAACAAAAGACTGATATGTAATCATAAGATGTGGAGGAACAAAAGAAAATTATCAATCTCCCCCTAAGTTTGCAAGTAGAAAAGAACACTGGGGGAGATAAAAATTGACCTTTCACACAATGATAGACATACATCTGGCATCTATATCTCAAAGTAATTTGTATAATAACACCATAATACATAATACATCATGATAATGATTACACATTACAGGACATTAGAAAACAGTGCAAACAAGAATGAAGAATATTTGAAGCAAGTAACATCAATAGGATTGTAGAATATAATTACTAATTGATGTACTACATGAGTTAAATGAATAAATAAAACACAGAATGTTTGAGGTAAGTAGCAGTAACAGGATTTTAACCAAACATAATGAGATTGGTAAGAACACAACACTTAAAGGTAAACTCATGTACAAAATAAATAATAAAATAAACCTTAAACATGGAAAATAACATGTGAATGATCTCCATGTACAAATAATTCTCTCATACACAGCACTCTCTCTCTATCTCTCTCTCTCACCTCATCATTGTTCTTGCCCCTGAAGGAGTACAGGGCCTCCACCACCAACACCGTCCCACTGTTCTCTGCCATGGTGCCACTGCCACCACAGCCCAGTGACGCCCTGGTCGTCTATGCTTCCTTTCTGCTTCTTTTCCTTCCCTCCACGATGATACCTAGAAAGCAATGAGAAATTAAAGTTTACCCTCGTTCTTATTCTTCCTTCTTTCCCTCTCCCCTTCAAGGCCTTCAACTGAGGCGGTCCAAAAGATAGAGACATTGTACTGGTAAGTCTTTTCTCTACTTTGTTACAGAGAGAGAGAGAGAGAGAGAGAGAGAGAGAGAGTTTATAATACACATAATAAAGGGATATTCAACTCATCTCCTCAAGGCAACATTTCTAGGAAGTCAAAGCATTATAAACATCAAACTTAGGGAAGAGTTGTTCAGAACTTCCACGAAATTAGAATTTTTATTATTAAGTCATGGGCAAAATATGCAACGTATGTATGTAGGTGCGAAAAAACGAGGCTAAGTAATGTCAAGGTGTGATGATAAGGAATGTCATCTCTATTTTTAGTTACCCTGATAACCTGATGTACCCAAACTACCCAACCTGCACCATCACCACTATTACCACCCACTCCGCTCACCCTACACCCCCTCATCACGCCCAGCCCTACCTCCCCCCCTTCCCACATGAAACACCACACATACCCTATGATTCCTCTTCCTTGTCTCATTTCCTCTCAAACACGTCCCTCCTCCAACCTCACTAATCGCATTTCCTCACTCCCTCACCACACCTCCTCCCTTCACTGCAAACTCCTCCCACTTCGATGAGTGTACACCTATGAATGGCAAGCTTGTGTGTGTGTGTGTGTGTGTGTGTGTGTAAGAGCACGCATTATTCTTTAGCTTCTCATATTGGCTAAGATCCCGGTATTTATCTACGTATAGTAATCTCTCTCTCTCTCTCTCTCTCTCTCTCTCTCTCTCTCGTTTGATTATATGATCTTGAGAGGGAAAAAATCAACTTCATTTTCGAGACAAATATGTAGATTCCTATACTACAACTTTATTCGAAGAGCTCACCCTCACCTATTTAAAGTACAAAAAGCAAAATACAAAATAGAATGGCAACAGAGGGTGAGGCAAAACATCGGAAGAAGGTACTAGAAACGGGGGGGAGGAGGAGGGAAGAGGGTTGTAAACAGAGAGAGGAAGCAATGGGAGGGGTGGGGGGGG
>CM035197.1:14664295-14676077 GCA_020233015.1 Callinectes sapidus | reverse complement strand
TATATCTTTATCTCTCTCTCTCTCTCTCTCTCTCTCTCTCTCTCTCTCTCTCTCTCTCTCTCTCTCTCTCTCTCTCTCTCTCTCTCTCTCTCTCTCTCTCTCTCTCTCTCTCTCTCTCTCTCTCTCTCTCTCTCTCTCTCTCTCTCTCTCTCTCTCTCTGTCGTTATTCACATTTTTACCACTCACTAACCTTTATATATCCTCAGGTTTTATGGCTACATTCTCCACACGTGTACGACTGACTACCTCCGTGAGCCTGGCGCCACACACTCATCCGGCACCACGCAGCTACATACAAAGACAGGCTCCCAATGCACCACTACTTTCATACATACCACTGTTCACTATCCCTGCCTGCAACGACTGTCTTCACTAGAGCGCAAGGAAAGCATGACCTTGAGGCGGAAAGGCAGTGATGTAATGGGGGAGGGAAAGACGGAAAGGGGGGGAGAAAGGTGGAAGGAGAAGGAGGAAGGAAGGGGAGGAGAAGGAGGAAGGAAGGAGAAAGAGGAAGGGAAATGGGAAAAATAAGGGTTGGGGGAGATGAAAGACATATGGTAGGAATATTTAAGAAAAGAAAAGAGGAAAGGGGAATTAAAGGTGGAGGGGGAAAGAATGTGCAAGGGAGAAAGGGAGCGAGGGAAGGAAATGAGTTAAGACAGGGAAGAAGGAAGAAAGAAAAAAAGAATGAATGAATGAATGAAAGAGAAGGAAAAAACAAAGGAAACTGGAAGAACCAATGAAAGAAGGTAAGAACAGTAGACAATCGAATTAATTAAAGCACGAAATATGAGATAAAAATAAAGGGAAAAAAAGAAAGCCAATGAAGAAAGAGGGGAGAAAGGCAGCTACACAAAATATATTCGTTATCGGTCTTATGAAATTTTTCCTTCCCTCAGTATTAAAAGAGCATCATGTATTAACGAAAAACGTGAATAAAATTGAAAAGACGAAGAGTAGACGTGAAAAGGAAAATACACAAGGAACTTAAATGAATGAGAGAAAAAAAAAAAACTGGTTGAGTTTACCTAACTTTTAATTACCTATATGAACACTTGTGGAGAGGAGATAAATAAAAAAAGAAAGAAAGAAAATGTTAGTCACGCAAAAAGTCAAGATGACTTATTCCTTCTTCCCTCATTTACCAACCCCCCCTGAAAATAACCACGATACTTTACACCCACTGAGTCATCACCTGAATCATTAGTCTTGCGGTGTGTTATCATCTTATCAGCGGAGCAGCGAAAGGCATCTACATGACGACACACTCAATTTGTCACTCACTCCGCCACCTTGAACGTGCTCACACACACACACACACACACACACACACACACACACACACACACACATTTTAATCAAGAAGTTTATGACCACTAAATTACGTGTGTGTGTGTGTGTGTGTGTGTGTAAAGAAAACACTCACCCGCAATGCCTACTGTTTCATCTCAACCACCACCAGTAGTACCTCTTCTTCTTCTTCTTCTTCTTCTTATTCTTCTTCTTCCTCCTCCTCCTCCTCCTCCTCCTACTTCCACCGCTAGTGCTACTCCTGCTGGTGTGGTGGTGGTGGTGGTGGTGTTGTTCACAGGTGCCAAGTACCACAACCACCAAAGAGCCAGCCGCTGGGTCGCACCGCACAACTCACTACCGCGTCACCTTCACATTACCCCCACACCATTATATACAGTACCTTCATCAACTAAAAAAAACAGTTCTAATTATCACCACACTCTTACTTCTTCCCGTTCAGCCAACACAATCACCAGCTATCACCATCATTACTACCGCTAACTAACACTCGTATTTCTGAGGGCTCAATGGCGTGGGGGGGACAAAGCTCTTCCCGTATCTGCGTAAGCCCGCGTCAGTCTGTCGTCTCCCCAAGTTACCCCGGAGGCAGCACCAAGGCGAATGTCGGCCCACAGAGGGGTTTAGACAAGAAGGGAGAGCTGGTTAGGCTGGCAAGATGGGGGGGGGGGGGGGCGGCGGCACAGGGGAATGGAAAGCTCGTGCCAAGAATGTGGGGGATATATTTGGACAGAGGGACACCTTCTTAACCCCAAGCTCCCAATCCTCTCCCCTTCTCCCTTCCCCCCACCTTCCCCCATCCCACTCAGCCACCCCTCCTCCTCTGTTGGTTCCTTCGTCCCTCTCCCTCCCTTGCCACTTCCCTCTTTCGCTGGTCATTGCATCATTTGTTTATGCTCTTCCCTTCCGTCTTCTCTCTTTGCTTCCCTTTCTCCATCTTCATTGCCCCTCTTCGTGGCTTCAGCCCTGGAACTTTTTATTTCCTAATGGTAAATCCTTAATCTTTTTTTTTTTCGCTTTCCAAACAATCGTTATCATTTTCGCTCTCAAGCACTTTATATTCATCTTATCTCATTTACTTTTGAAAGCTTTCTGACAATCCATTTATTTTACTCTAACACTGCTCTTCTTTTTCTTCACCTTTCTCACACTTATTTTTCTTTTCTTTCAGCAACTTCTTATTTATGTTGCTCCTTTCTTCTAACACTCTCTTACCCAACACACTCCTATCCATCTCTCCTCCTGAGGCTGTTCCTTACCACTACCTAGTAAGTGGCTCCTTCATTGCTGGTAACCTCTGATCCCCTCATGTTTTCCTCTTCCTCTAACAAGTAGGATTATTTCCCTCATAAACATTAAAACAATACTTCTTTTCATACTCTAAACTGCTCTGATATTCTTCCTCCCATTACTCACTATCTGGCAATGCATTTCCACCCTCTCTATCCTCCTCTATTGACAGCCATCTTCCTTTTATAACTACTACAGGTATATATATATATATATATATAGCTGCATCTCTCCTTCCTTTCTTCCTTGCCTGTCACATTTCTTTCCTCACTACAATCCATTTATATGACTTGCCTTCTGCTTTCCCTCTCCAATCAAAATTTGCCTTGACATGTTGATAGTGAGTTACTGCAAAGTAATTATGGATGTTTCACCATAGTCACTGATACATAGGAATCCTCTCAATGGACCCCACACAGTGCTAAAGTCTTATAGAAACAGATGAGTGCAATTAAAAATTACATTATTATATGTAGTAAAATCTCTAAAAAAAAAAGCTTATTTGGTGTGCAGCTCAAGTTCACCAAAGTGAAGTTTAAAAGCTAACGCCTAAAGAATGGCTTATTAGACAAAACTGAGTTTTTGACTCAACAGGCTGTCTTGAGTACTTATCCACCTAACATTCCACTGTGGATGGGTTAGCAATGATCAGATCAAGTACTACTCCCTGCCAGTACATTCTATAAACAAAACAACACAGCAACAATACAACATACTGCATGCCTTCACTTTAATGTACTGCTATAGTGAAATGCAAATACTGGCCAACCAATGCCTCACTTCACTTCCATATCCTGCAATTATGACACCTCTGACACCACTAACACTACCTTGCAGTATTTGTCATTCAGTTAATCACCAATAGAGGTAAAGGGTTATAAAAAAAAAGACATGCAAAGACTGCAGAGGACGGATAGAGAGAGCGAACATCCTAATGGCAGGTGGCAAGTCAATGGCATTTGTTATGATTCATGACAAATAACCTCAATGAGAATAACTAAGAAACAGACAAAATCATATAAGAAATAACTGTACTTACGAAAAAAAAAACATTAGGTAAACCTGCAGTAACGTTAAAGCTGTGACATCACAACACTGATCAAACAATGTAGTACAAATGTGAAGTTGTTCCTGTCTCTCTGCAAGAGACTGATGAGCTTTTTTGTACAGCATGATTGTTTTCCTCAATCAAATTAATTTCTTCTCTAATTTGCTTATAGCCTCTGATAGCAACTTGTGCGAGAGTACTCATTGCTATTGAGCTTGTGATGCTTCTGCTTCTTCGCGTTCCTTCACTCGTGTTCTTTCCAACTCCAGTAGATCTTCATTACTTAATTCACTACTATGAGACTGTAGCAACTCTTCAATATCATTTTCTTCTACTTCAAATCCATGTTTATTGGCCGGTACCCCTGTCTTTTGTGTTGCTGCTGTGCTAATGTAGTAACTGTTTTCTGATATTGAAATTCAGAGGAATTCTCCGTGCAGCTTGGATTAAATGCATAACATCTGGGACTACGTACTCGGGTGGAGCTAGACTCAAGATTCCTCACTATACTCATTTCAAAGCTTGTGACTCCAACTTTGACTTTCAGTTATGTGAACCTTTTGTAATTTACGAGTTATCGAAGTAATTTACAATCATACCTTTACATTTGAGTTTAATTCATTCCACAACTGAGCTCGTATCATGAAATAGCTCATATGGTGGAATAGGATTTCCTATTTAAATACATGTAAAACTGAATAATACATTCCAACACGAGAAAAACATCCAAATTAAAGTTAATTAATACTGATGTACACTGAAAGAAAGTTAACATCAATAAGGAAAACAGTGATAAATGGTATTTGTTATTAAAATAAACATTTTAAATACAGATAATATAAATAAATAAACAAATAATGTAAATATCAAGTGATAAAAAATATACGTAGGTTAACTCGCATGGCAGAGAAGGAGATGGTGGCAGAGGAGGGGAGGAGTGGGCTGGTGGAAGGATGCTTGGGTGCCATAGTAAAGGTGAAAATGCAGCTAATGTGGAGAAACGTTCCACTCACAGCAAGAGTTAGGTTGAGACCAGCTGTAATAGAGTGGCTCAACCTACTCCCCGCTCCCATTTGGGTGAGCGTGGCCGCGTTAAATTAAAAAAAAGTGTTATTTAATCGTATCCCCCTATATATTACACAGTGTTAAATAAAAAAGTCAACTGTGTATTGTTTGATTTACGTTGTTTTGTTTTCCACAACCTCTTCAAGAACACATCTCTCACATAAATCAAGAGGTACCTGTTTGTAAGATGATTGATTTTAAATAACACAATCAATCTAGAAACATACATTGCAAAAAGAGTCAGTGATCAACAAAATTATCAAAATCACATAAAATATCATTCAAAATGCTTTGATGGTAGTGGCGGTGGCAAGAGCTAACAATAGGTTACAATGTTGAATTTGATTAATAACCCATTGGGGAGAGGTTATATTGTTGGGTTTGGTCAGCGATAAGCATTAAATCAAGGTTACAATGTCCAAAACTTAACAGTAACAAAGCAATGCTCACTGCTGCTGTCACCATCAAAGTATTTTAATGATGTTTATGTAATCTTGTTGATTTCTGACCACTTTCACAATACACATTACTTGATTTACTGTTCCCTAACCAAAAACCACAATTTTCCACAGGTTCCCCAAGATCATTAGTAATGAGAGGTAGACAAAGGTAGGAGTTGAAAAAGTCTGAACTTGAAAAACATACATTCACAATGGAAATGATGTATACCATGAATCAATTCACTACATTTCTCACCAGAAGAACACAAGCGACACCAGAGAATCATTGGTTGGTAAAACTGACCAATGTAAGCTTCACGTTGCTAACCTCTACCCTCGTCAACGAGGTAAAATTACTTTGTAGGTCATTTACAGTAGGTCAGGTTAGCATAAAGCATAGTAGTGACACTTGGGTTAGTTTTAGTTTGGAATATGTAATGCACGGTATTGATTTATTTTCCATCATGGAATGAAATGTTTAATTTCCAAAAGGTTGTTTGACAGTAGATACAAAAAAACCTGGTTTAGGAAAAAAAAACCGAATCACCTGTACCATCACAAGGGATAGTGGCATTTTTTTTTCCGCCACTTTATCCTATTTCATGATATGTATACCATGGGTTTTGTGAAAGTCTGGAGGAATATCATCGAAAAATAAAGGGGCGTAGCAGCATCTTTACTGCACCATCATCTACAACACTGTATACATCATTCCTATCTTTGGTAACCACGATCAAATTTTTGCAATATCTTATGCAAATGTACGACTATCAAATGTTATCCAAGTGGGCAAAGGAAATCAAAACTGTTTGGCAAACCTCATAAACTTGAGATTATGTCTTTTAGTTTTGTCATGAAGGCAGCAGTTGAGTGAAGGACATAATACACACAGTTCTGAAGGTTAAGGTGTTGATTTGGACATACCTGACTGCAGGAGAGGGTGTGGTAATGTTGAAAATGGTGCCAAATAACCTCCAGGCGCGGCGAGTAGCGCTGCCGCCGAGGAGGTAAACACCCTCACCACAGTCACGAGCCTACACACTTTCTGGGGATACAAACCTACTCATTCTCTTTACATGTTAAGTATCTGTTTTCTTTTTTTTTTTTTTTTTTTACTTGGTAGCATTAGACACAGTGATGGTGAATATTTAAAGGTATATACTCTCTCTCTCTCTCTCTCTCTCTCTCTCTCTCTCTCTCTCTCTCTCTCTCTCTCTCTCTCTCTCTCTCTCTCTCACACACACACACACACACATGTGACGAACCTGCTAAGTTTTTACACAAGAGTAATTGAAGGAGTCGAAAACAGAGATGGGGTGGGTGGATGCTGTCTACCTGATTTGGATCAACATACAAGGTATTAACCAAAATTAGGGTGGCTTTCCATTATAAAGATAAGGATATGAAGAGAAAATTTCTAACCAGTATGATGAGTCCGAAATTGGAATATACAGCAGTGGTGTGGTCATCAAAACATGAAAAAAGACATAAGAAAATTAAAAAGAATCCAAAGAGTAGTCACAAAAATGGTACCAGAACTAAGATATTTAACGTATGAAGACAAGCTAAAAGAAATGGGACTGCCAGATCTGCAAGTTAGAAGGAAGAAAGAAGATCTGATAGCTTTATGCAAAATAGTAAATGGCTTTGGAAAGCTGGACAAGCAGAACCTGGCGATGGTGAAGGAAAACACCAAGGATATTATAAGTAGAATCCTTGGAAGAAATTGTACACACGAGAGGACACTCAAAGAAGATCAAGGAGAATTGATATTCAAAGAACATTACAGTTTTCCACACGGAACTCTGGATATTTGGAATGGAACAGCAATCAACATATCTACGTAAATTCAAGGAAATGTTAGACATATGGAGATATGAAGACAGGACACTATCAACTCTGCTCGAACCTTGTATAACACACATACACACACACACACACGCACGCACACACATTATATATAATATATATTGGTGGTACAACAACTTTTGTTGTCTGGCAGCGCAAATCTGCTGAATTGACAGATACGAGTACTAGTCCTCAGGTTCAGTTGCTGCGCTAGCGTCATAGACGAGGGCCAACTAAAATATCTTTTGATATGGACAAGGTAAGAAGTTTGCTCTATCGTTTTAAAACGCTGCTGTAATTATTTCCCCTGTATTTGACAAGTAAAAGAGGTAGAAAAGATTAACCTATAGCCTATGATGCATGCAGATGTAGGAAATAAGGTTAATGCAGCCAATTGGTCATATCCTTATAAGTTGATTAAAGGAGAGAGAGAGAGAGAGAGAGAGAGAGAGAGAGAGAGAGAGAGAGAGAGAGAGAGAGAGAGAGAGAGATTCACATAAAATAAAAAGTAATAAGAGAATATGTAATTATTGCATCTGGGTAAAATATTCATCATACTGGGAAAAGCCAAACTTCAGGCCATCTTTCACCTGATTATAATTATGCAGTTTATTTCTCGTTTACTTACATGTATATTTACATGTGTATAATATGATCTCGTTCATCCATTTGTTCACTCAAATGAAAGAACGGACTCAGTAACCATGTTATTAGTGCTAAGTAAAAAATAAATAAATAAATAAATAAATAAATAAACAAATAGAAAATAAAAAATAAGACTTTAAAAGAAGATTGGGCAATTTTTTAGACGGGGATGAAAGGTGGAATTAAGTAAGTAGTGACTGCCACGTGGTGTAAGCTTAAGGGCCTCATCCAGCTTCCCTCATTTATATATATATATATATATATATATATATATAATATAATATATATATATATATATTATATATATGATATTATATATATATATTTTTTTTTTTTTTTTTTTTTTTTTTAATGAGTCTGTTGAAGCCACATGTAAAGTAGGTGGCCTCGAATCATTAACAATAATAAGGAGCGCCGACCGGCCGCTTTCAATGCCACCACCAGCGGACCAAGAGTGCGTCGGATTCACTTATGAGATGTCAAGGGTATTCCTCCCATTGTACATCTATGATCAAATACAAACAATTTCTAATATGAAACATCACAATCTTACTTATACACATCACACTGCCGTATCCGACCCGCATGGATTATAAGGCCGTTTCTGGTTTGAGGGATCTAATGTTTGAGAGCACTACATTATGTTGTAACACTGTAGTGGGAAGGAATGCCTAAGAAGGAAGGAGTGGTGAAAGCTAAAATTCAAAGAACAACTGCGATGCTGCCACATGTCCGTGACGAATAATATCAGAGTAAAACGCTTTCAAGGTTAAGATACGTAGACTTCTATTCTCCCACATTATGTTCTCTCTCTCTCTCTCTCTCTCTCTCTCTCTCTCTCTCTCTCTCTCTCTCTCTCTCTCTCTCTCTCTCTCTCTCTCTCTCTCTCTCTCTGTGACATTTTATTCTTTGCGGGTTTTATAATATAAAATCAGTAGATATCAAATAATGATTTTGGAAGTTATTTTTTCTTCATCTTTTTCCTGATATATAATATTATTTCAAGTGATCACTTTACTGGTAACTGGATATTTGTTATGGTATGTCCAATTGTTTGTTTTTGTAATTAAACCTCAGATCTCTCTATTTTCTAGATGAAAGTGGTGGATGTTGTTGTGTTGTTACTGGTGATAATAGTAACTTTCGCGAGTAACATTAAGGCATCAGAATCTCTCGAGAAGGAACGTATGGTGTTGAATACGGAGGACGGGAGGATCTTAGGCTTCAAGGAATATTCAACCAAGGGACTAGAGTTCTTCACCTTCCATGCAATCCCCTATGCCAAGCCTCCAGTCGGTGAACTTCGTTTTAAGGTATGTACGAGAACAACGGTGATGGCTTCGATAGTTCGTGTTTTGTTTAGTATTCACACACACACACACACACACACACGCTGGACACGCAAAACCTGGTGATGATGGAAGAAGAAACTAAACAGATGAGAGGAAACACAAGAAGGATCAGAAAGAGTCGGTGTCTGAAGGACACAAAAAAGTACAGTTTTCCACATAGAATTGTGGATACCTGGAATGGATTAAAGGAGGAGGTTGTTACACCAACCTTTCTTCTTCTTTCGGCTATTCCCATTTGGGGTCGCCACAGCGGATCACTCGTCTCCACCTCGCTCTGTCTTGCACCTCTTCTTCTACTGCCCCCATCATCTGCATGTCCTCCTTCACTGCGTCCATAAATCTTCTCTTTGGGCTCCCCCTCCTCCTCCTGCCTGGCAGATCCATTTCCAGCATCTTCCTTCCCACATATTCTTCATCCCTCCTCCGGACATGACCAAACCACCTCAGTCTCGCCTCTCTAGCTTTATCCCCAAACATTTGTACATGCGCTGTCCCTCTAATATGTTCATTTCTAATTCTATCTAGCCTCGTCACTCCTAACGAAAACCGCAACATCTTCAGTTCTGTCACTTCCAACTCTGCCTCCTGTCTTTTTGTCAAAGGTACTGTCTCCATACCATACAACATGGCTGGCCTTACCACTGTCTTATAGACTTTTCCTTTCATTTTTATAGAAACCCTTCTGTCACATATCACTCCTGTCACCTTTCTCCACCCACTCCATCCAGCCTGCACTCTCTTCTTTACCTCTCTACCACACTCTCCATTACTTTGTACAGTTGACCCCAAGTACTTGAACTCATCCACCCTCGCCACCTCTACACCTTGCAACCTCACTGGATCCCCATTCTCTCCTGCATTAACAGCCAAGTAATCCATTTTGCTCCTGCTTATTTTCATTCCTCTTCTCTCCAGTGCATGTCTCCACCTCTCCAGTTCTGTCTCAACTTCCTCCCTACTTTCACAACATATCACAACGTCGTTCACAACCGAGAGGGCCTGGGTTGAGTCCCGGGCGCGGCAAGGCAAATCTAGCCCCTGTTCACTTAGCAGCAAGCAGGTATGGGATGTAACTCGAGGGGTTGTGGCCTCGCTATCCCGATGTGTAACGTGTGATGTAGTTTCAGCACTACCCGAAGATCAATATAATTTATGAGCTCTGAGCTTGCCCCGTAGGGAAAAGACTGGCTAGGTGCAGGAGACCGCGACAACACACACACACACACACACACACACACTGTCCGATACTTTAGCTTTCTTTCTTCCATGCTTTTGAATTTCATTTTATTTTTTAATTAATCACATAATTTTGACCAACAAAATAATCACCTTGCCTCAGGACCCAGTGCCGATCGAGAGGTGGGAGGAGGTGAGAGATGGCACGAAGATACCACCTTTGTGTCCACAAATTCCTTTCGTCTCCCTAATCATGAGGAAACACGAATATGCAGGGGAAGAGGACTGTCTCTTTCTCAGCGTATTCTCTCCAATGGTAAATCATGACTAGTTACAGTTCCATGTGCAATTTATCCTCGGCATTGATTTTATTTAGTATGAATTGAATGTGTTCTGTTGTAGACTCTTGCTTTAGTTTGAAATTAGATGAAAATGTAAAGATAATTTGTCCAAGATGCATTAAATATATATGATAAAGAAAATATGATCATCTTTGAAATATCAAAACTTTTCTTCAGTCCAGAGTGTCTTCTGGTCGTGATAAGCTACTTCCCGTCATGGTGTTTTTCCACGGCGGCGCCTTCTTCGCTGGAGGGATCAGTAAATACAATGGTTATGTCATGATGAATGAAGATGTAATCCTGGTCCTAGTTCAGTATCGGCTTGGAATATTGGGTGAGTACTTTCTCTTTCTACATATGTAAGAGTGGCATGGGCTCGGACAGCAAATACGTACTGGTCCCCACAAAGAAAAAAAAAAGAACGGATTATTGAAATATTAGAAGACGAATTCCTTGAAATCTAATTTTTGAAAGGGATTAATTCATATAGATGATGAAATACAGAATCAGTCGGGGAATTCTAGAATTTGCTAGAGAAGAAAAGGGATGAAAGACAGAGAATCCTTTTTTTTTTTTCATGGATGAAAAGAGCAGGGGTTAGAATGAAAGAGTAGGTCGTCTTCTGCTGCCAGGACGCCACAAGAGGAAAGGCAAGCAGTTTGAAAGACCAGAAGAGCAATTTGCATGAAAACAATTGTAGAAGATAGCAAGATATGCAGCTTTGCAATGAAGAGAGAAGGATGAAGACAATGAATTAGAACTGAGGAGTTGATAACTCAAAATATTCTTTATTCCACCCATTCTAGATCAGTGTAAGTAGAACTTACCATTATGTGATTCTAGATTATATTCGGCTAAGGGCCCCGTACAGAGTTAGCAGTTAGAAGGATGGTGAGAAAAACCGATGGAGACGGCTCATAACACTTAATCATGGAAACTACTTAAGCAAGAGAGACAGAGTATTCTTAAGTGACGAATGAGAAATTAAATAATTTTTTTTTTCAGGGAAACTGATAATCAATAAAAAAATAATATAACTTACAATGCAACCAAATGGACATAGGATGGTTGTAAGATGAGGTATCTGAATCATAAGGATGGATGAGACAAGGTTCAGTCAGCGACAGTATACTAGTTGGGGAGTGAGTGAGGATGGGAGGGAAGGGACAAGAGTGTGGTTGATATATCTATCAATCAATCTCTCTCTCTCTCTCTCTCTCTCTCTCTCTCTCTCTCTCTCTCTCTCTCTCTGCGCTCGCTCGCGCG
>CM035197.1:14637151-14663867 GCA_020233015.1 Callinectes sapidus | reverse complement strand
AGAGAGAGAGAGAGAGAGAGAGAGAGAGAGAGAGAGAGAGAGAGAGAGAGAGAGAGAGAGAGAGAGACTTTGCAATACGCAAATATAATTACCATCGAAGGTCATTGCTAAGTATAATTTTCTGGCGAGACATTGTGAAGTAACATTTCATATTATAAACAATAGTACATCCAGTCCTAATTGTATATTCCTCAGGTTTTCTGTCGACGGAGGATTCTGTGATGCCGGGGAACTTCGGGCTGAAGGATCAGACCCTCGCTCTCCAGTGGGTACAGAGGAACATTCATCATTTCGCAGGAGACCCTGATCGCGTGACACTTTTCGGCGAGAGTGCCGGTGGCGCCTCTGTCCACTACCACCTGTTGTCTCCGTATTCACAAGGTCAGGATATAATGTACTCACGATGTTGATTACACCTCACAATATCCCGCTTTGATAATACGGAATAAAATTACATGTTACTTCATTAAACATTGATAGCAACATTAGGAATACACGTTAAGAAAGATAAATAGGATATAAATACATTTCTTGCCGATCCATACCCACGAATAAGACCAAGGATAATATAGTCTATATTATCCTTGAATAAGACCCATCTAGCAGTAGGGATACGGAGTTGCAGTGTTATTTCATTAATGAGTAGCTCACTAATAATATTATCAGATGTTTATTTTTCTATATATATGCAGTCATTGTAATTCATTAATTTGTCTCTTTTTATCTTTATCCCTTCTCTTGATAATCCATCACTTTCTTGGGAATCAAGCTGTTGTAGGTAAACAATGATTGAGATCGAATGTTGCATGGTGCGCATTAGGCTACACAATGGGACTTTTTTTATTTACACTTTAATAGATTTGTTCGCACGAGCCATCATGATGTCAGGCACGTTGTTTAGCCCGTGGGCTATGGGCGGTGCCTTCAAGGACGTGGCGCAGTACACGGCCAAGCTATTTGAGTGTCCGGTGTCGCAAAAGGATGTGGGACAAGAGGTCAGCCAGGATTTGATGCATTGCCTTCAGGGCATTGACGTGAAAAACCTGACCCTTTCCTTAATGGATCACGTGGTTAGTACATTTGCCAACTCTTGGCATCATCTATGACTCATGACTGCTTATCAAATCCACCTTTGTTGGAAAATTATTTCAGTTCAGTGTGTGTGTGTGTGTGTGTGTGTGTGTGTGTGTGTGTGTGTGTGTGTGTGTGTGTGACAGGTTTTATAATCACTTCATTGTGATCAATCCTTTTTTATGTATCACTTCTTTTGATAAATATATATTCATTTAAATGTTAATTTCTATCTTTTTTTTTTTTTAATAAACTCAGCTTGTCTCTGATGATGTGCCTTGTCACCCACAGGCTTTCAACTTCAACCCGGTATTAATGGGACCGCGTGTGGACGGGGATGTGCTGCCCGCCCAGCCCGAGGTGTTAATGGTTGAAGGGAGATACAAAATCACTAACGTCATCTCAGGGATTACATCTCATGAGGGCGGACTCTTTGCGATGCGTGAGTACCTACTACTTAACCCATTTAAGGATGGGAACATTTCTTATAGATATGGCATGCCTCTCAACTGTGCCACTTTTGACAGTTCAGCAAAAGTAAGAAATTTTCCATCTCCAATTTCTCAATTCTACCTTTATCAATTACTCAAAAAGTAATTGCATCACACTTGTCAATTCTTCCTCTTCAATCTTACACAAACCCAAACTCTTTTGATGAAGCAGTGTCTGTGGTGGTGAATTGATGAAGTGAAGTAACTTTGAACGCTGATGGTTTAGTGTTATGCGGAAACATGATTGGAGCTTCAGTTTCCAAGCCCCTTAATCTGCGTCCCTCATTAGTATTTCTCAGTCACTCGCTCATATGAATTTTGTAGACACACTAAAGGAAAAAGTATTGATGTCTATCACTTAAGTGTAACAAGTAAGAAAAGGTTGTAATTGTCACAGCTGAAAGGATATACATGAGCTAACTTCTATCTCTCTCCCAACAATTGCTTTGGAATATAGTGTTCTTATATAGATTGGACGTCACTATACACATATACTCATCAAAAGAATCTGAGGAAGAGGAATCGTTTTTTTTCCATGTATCCATCACTATAGTTCACAAGACACTGAGGGTCAGAGGGAGACTTACTGTGCTTGCGAAAGACGTCAACTGTACCTACGTTACCCGCCCTCTACATTGCATCAACTTTATATACAATTAATTAATATACCATTATAATGAAGATAATTAAACAAATGAATAAATAAAAATGCAATTATGTATGTACAGAGTCTTTGGGAATACTAAAGGAGTCACAGTTACTATCTTTTATACCAAACTTGTGTAAAAACCAAGGATATTATAATATTATAATCTTAGAATCCTTGGTAAAAACAGTTGTTACAACGGACAAGTAACGTTATTGTCTCCCACACAGCTCTGTACAGCAGTGAGAAAATGATGTCTGACCTTGTTAACAAATTCACTGAAATAGGACCAGCATCCCTGGATATTGGTGCTGGAGATGTAGCACCTGTACAATTATCTCAGAAAATATTCGACTATTACCTTGGTGGCGTGAAGACAGAAAAGACGGAGGCTGATAAGATGTGCAAAGTAATCGCCACACTTAATTTTGTAATATCTTTCAAATTTTGTATACATTTTTAGTTAGTGTTCAATCTCTGATCTACATTTCCCCACTTGTTGCTATAACGGTTATCATTCAACTTTTTTCACGTTCTTCTATTGCTGCAGCTGTTTGGTGATCGTCACTTCAACATAGGTCACGATCTCGTGTCAACCCTCTATGCCAAAAACGTGGCAGGTAGCAAGATCTTCCTGTACTCACTCGATCATCGCGGCCAGAGATCCTTTGGCCAGTTTTTCAACGCAGACGTTGGTTCGACATGTGAGTAGAACACCATCCATGTAGTATATAGGTTTGCTTTTGTGATGTTGATTAGCAATGAGTTTGTTTGTTTTAGTGTTTCACTTTCCTTTGATTACCACTGTACTTGAAGCCTGCCTTGCATTCCTTTTATAATGTTCTACAACGGATGGTATGTGGCCAACTGACCAATGAGAAATTAGTTGTTTTCTTTTTGCATAACTCGCTGCTGCTGCTCTCTCTCTCTCTCTCTCTCTCTCTCTCTCTCTCTCTCTCTCTCTCTCTCTCTCTCTCTCATAGAGGTAACATATAAATAGGTTAGGTGCCAATGTCTGACTGACTGCTCAAATGAATATGATAAAAATCTTGGGTTGAAACCGTGACGTCACTAGACATGTGTGCATATTAGGGTTGCCGTATATTATGATCTAATGATGAGAGTACATTGTCTTAATGTAAACTCACACACGTAATCTTTCTTAATTTCTTTCAGGGGTCAATCATGTAGACGACTTATTTTATTTTTTCACGGGAGGACAAACCATATGGAAGCCTCTTGAAAGGGACGAGGATTTGAGGCTGCGGGATATCATGACGAAACTTTGGGTGAACTTCGCTGCTTTAGGGTGATTTTCATCATTAACTATTCTTTTCCTTATTCTTATTATTATCATCATTATTCCTACACACACATACACACACAGTGTGCAGATACCTGGCTATACATTAATTCAATGATGGTGATATCTCTACTCATACGATATTCGCTACTTTCTCATTAAGGTTGAAGTTTTCATTGAGGACCAAGTACTAGGTACTGTCCTTGGACAACAAATATGATCTTCAGTTTATGAAAAAAATTACATAAATTGCATAGATTTAAAATTTGTTCTACTTCCCTATCCCCCCACACACATGAATACACATACACTTGCATACAAAGTATTTTGTTACACAACTTTAAAACAAATTGTGCCATGATCTGTGAAATTATATATATATATATATATATATATATATATATATATATATATATATATATATATATATATATATATATATATATATATATATATATATCAAAGAAAATAATGATAGTAAGTGGTGCAATCACCTGCCTTTTCATTTAGGAATCCCACACCTGATGAGTCTCTCGGGTTCACTTGGCAACCTACAGCCGCTGATGATGAATTACAACACCTGTCCCTCACACCTACACCTGCAATGATGGGTGACACCAGGAGAGAGGTTAGTTATGGTTGCAGGGGAAAAAATGAGTTGCAGGTTGGTGGCTTTTTGGACTTTTTTATACAAAGTCACGACAATAAATATGAGTAATTAGCTTCAAATTTCCAAGTCACTAATTTGGTACGTTAGCACTCTGTCACTATGATAGGCAAGAAAAATTATCATGACATGACTGAGACCTTCTATGATCTGTTTTAAATGATTAGACATTACATGGGTTGACACTAAGCTTTCATTATCAACATCAGGGAGTAAATGTTTTTATTTTGTATTAATTGTATCATCCTCCAGAAATGTGTTTACTCAGGGAGTTGGTATTGGGTCATCTTGTATGTGACCTGAGACTTCTGTGTTTCTAAGCCAATCAAGCGTCCAGTATACAGGACAATACGCTCTCATTGATGGTCTCTTCCTTATCAGCCATACCTTGACACCATTCAAGATTTCTTTTTCATGAAGTGTAGACACTTCTTTAAGCCATCTCCAGTATACTAAATGATTCATATAGTACTTTTTTATATTAATGTCTACATTACTGTATCAATATTTTGAAAAACTAATTCATCCCATTTTAGTTTTTTTTCAAGAAATCATAGTTTTACAAGAACCTGAATTTCAATTGGCCACAGAAACCCACAATTATCAAGGAAATCCTATTCATTCATGTTGAATATCTATAAAGTCTGTGATGCACCAATGCTGATGAGGAATTATGTACTATGTATATAGCCCATTCTTTTCTTGGAGTGTGAATGACTAATCCTTCAATTCCCTTTGAAGATATTTTGTGATACAAATACACATTCCTTCCCTGTAGGCTGTATTAAACAACGTGGCGACTTCAAGGTGTTAGAGAAGAGAACCAGTGTTACAGCCAGACTTAAGTGGCTGTAAGCAGTAATGAATGCCCTGTGCAAGACTGAGATGGTAGTCTGGGGAGATTCAGCCAAGATGAGGCAGTTGCTGAGCTAGGGCAAATTCTAGGTGTAACACTGTTAATTGATTTTTTTTTACATGGGTTCCTAGCCATCACAGATCAGGTCTCAAATATCAAGTACATAATGGAGAAATTAGTTAGTTATTATGATTTTATTATTAGTCATTACTATTATTATCCATATTATTTCTAGGTTCGTGCCTTCTGGGAAACATTGCCCACCGAGCAAAACCATCTTCTTCATCCTGAAAAAGTCATTCCCATCGCTAAGGACAAAATAAACTGTTCATCATATGCCAAGGATAAAACTACCTTCAAGAGACTCAAGAAATGGAAACATAGAGATGAACTTTAAGAATGGATATTTGAATTTATGGGAAGACTATTGGTAACAATATGATGTACATTTTTTTGTCTTCTTATTTCCAAGTTTCCTTCATGTGATTTCTCTCTGTACCCCATCCCAAGTTTTATTCTTTAGCATTTGGCCACTACAGTGGTAGCGACCTTTTCTTCTACACCCATTAATTAAGCCTCTATCAGGCAAGAGATCATATATGGTCACTTAAAAGGGTGACAAATATGGTGCCACCATGCCACTTGCTTTGAGGTTTACATCGTGAGATGGTGCCTAAGCCAATCAGGAAGTTTCAGGCTATGGAATAGGTATGATATCATGGCATACACAGCCCCAGGGCTGACAGACTAACTCAAAGATTGGCAGCATTCCAGATGCCAGTGTGAGAATAAATGCCCAAGTTGTCTCTACGCCCACATTCCTTACTTACGACATGTCAGTAAGATGGTAATGCCTTCATATCATACAGTATAGGAGTTGTACCTCCAAGTTTTCACAGCCTTTTCAATATTCTATACCATCTAAGTCTTTCAATAATAATCATGTACACATTACCAAGAATGCAGCAAAATGTCTGATTGTAACAAATGCATCCTGGAATTTATTGTTAAGTAATAACAGACGTGTCTATGAATTCATCAGTGTGTAATGACAAACTGATCACACATCTATTACCATAAAGTGTTATTGTACTCAGTATCGTACACGATGACAACAGTCAGTCAATCTTTAAGGACTACAAGAAATATCACATACCCTCATTCGTCTATCAACACCAGGATGAGTCCCTGATGTTGAGTGTGACTGGCCTCTCTTCTACAGGTGGACAAAGGAGGGACACCACTCTCTGCATGCAGGACAACTGAAGATAATTTAATTGCTCTCAGCAGAATCCTCAAAGCATCATTCTATATGGTGTCCAGTTTAACAAAAGCGGTGACTGCTGATCAATAAATGCTGTTGCTGTACAGCTGCTGGAAAAGCTCTAGTGTCAAGGAACTTTTATGATTCGCCTTATAGAACCTGCCATAATACCCCATTTGTTTTTCTCCAACCACTTCAAAAATTGGGTCTGCAATTAAAGAGTAAAAGATTGTGATTCATTACTCAGTTCAATAGCCTTTCTCTATTATGAATAGTTCCCTGAGTTGCAATGACAATAATACTGTACAGCACTGAAGATCACAGCAAGGCGATGAGTTATCTGGGATATGATAAATGAAGCTCAGTATGATTCTCTTCCTTTTTTTATTTTCTTCCAGTGTCCTGGCCTTAGTTTACTTTCTGTGCAAGCCTGCGGTCGCGTTCCTCTGCAATGGAGAGCTTGATGCCCTTTCCACGAGGAAGGGATACGTAGGCCTTGTTTCCCTTGCCGATGACAAACACATTATTCAACCTGAAATCACAAAATATGAACTAAATAAATATACAAAATAACCTATTGCACCAGACCAATATCCATACACAGACAAAGTGCCCCCTCCCTCCACCAGAAACATTAAATTTCCAATAACATACACATGAACTTACGGTAAATTTGGTTCCATTAATAATTCTAAAGAAGGATGTAATATAAAACTATGAAGGTGTGATTTATGAAATTTAACCATATATACTGAAACATAAATAATTTGTTATGCTCTTCAAATGGAACACAGACCATTTAATACCCTGGTCCACAGTTAGAGCAATATTACTTTAGGCTCCATCTGAGACTCCTTAGTGATTGAGACACCTAAGAGGCACTTTTGAAGCCAAATATCATGGATCCTTATGTATGGATTTTAAACAGTACCTATTAATGTACAAACATGTATTAAATGAATTTCCTGCATCACACAGGAAAAGGAGATGGTGTTCAGTTAATGTAGCTGTAGAGGACAGGAAGCAAGCATATGTTATCAGGCTGCAAAAGAAGGACCACGAGTCATAACAATTAAAGATGAGGGCAGACGAGAGTAGTAGTACAAGTTGACAGAAAACTTCCAGGTAAATAAGAAAAATGTTCTAGCATGAAATATAGAACACAAGAAAAGAAATATTTTGTATTCATCAATTTATCTTTTTATGTGAGAGGAAGGCCTGGCCAAAGGCAACTAAAATTATCAAACAAAAAGGATTACTTAAATAGCAATCCCAGAACAAGGCTGCGAGTTACCAAAAACAATAGGATTCATGTCTTGAAATCTCCCTCTTAAATGAGTTAAAGTCATAGGTAAATGAAAATACAGCAGGTGGGAAGTTCCCAGAGAAACGAATGAATGATTGGGAATACATACTGGTTAACTCTTGTGTTAGAAGTAGTCAGAATAAGGGTGAAAGAAAGAAGAAAATCTAGTGCACCAAAGCCATGGGTAGAGTTGACATAAAAATAGTGGTAGAAGATAGCAGGAGATACAACATTGCAGCAGTAAGAAAGAGGCTGAAGACAGTCAGTTAGAAGAAGAGGAGTTGATAAGGCAAAAACCTTTTGATTCCACCCTACTTAAAAGAGCAGTAGGAGTTGGACTCCCCATACATGCAAAGAATATTTCTCGTACACTCCGGTTAACACTTACCTGGTGGCAAAGGTATGGCCAACGGCATCCTTTACATGCACAATGTCAAAGCTTCCAGCATGACGCTCACGGGAGACGATGGTGCCAACTCTACCCAAGTTACGACCACCAGTGATCATGCATAGGTTGCCTGTGGAATTGCAGATGATTAGCATTAATGTGTAAGAACAGAGTAATATTATGTTGTCGCTGCACTCTAATCCGACTGCTTTTGTGCGCATGCTATAATCAGACACATGGCCATGTGAAATCACAAATTCAAGAAAAAAAGGCCAGTATGATCAGTCCATTATGGAGTGAAATCTATTACAGTAAAGTTTAAGGTGAGATACCACAGTAAGAATAACACAATCAAATATAATATGTTGTAATCTTGGGTAATGCTAGGCAAGGAGAATGCCTCACCCAGCGACCAATGGATTACCGTTGTTCTAGGCCCCCTACTGTGTCAAACCACACACAGTAGAATAACACTTTGAAAAGCCAGTATTTCCTCTCATGAAATTCAAATATGATTATTAGGCTAAACAAGAATGTTTCTCACCTGAATCAAACTTAATGATGTCCTTCATTTTGCTCTTCTCAAGATCGTACAAGATGGAGTCATTGACCTTGACAAGGGGGTCTGGATAGCGGAGAGTCCTGCCATCAGAGGTCACAAGGAATGGCACTCCCTTGGGTCCAACAGACACCTTCTTCACCTTGCACAATTTGTACTGCAATGGAAATAAATAAATAAATGAACGAATATGCATGGACATATACACACACACACACAGGAAAGGAATAAAGCAGTAAGTCAATAAGACAATATACATCTACAAGCATTTTATATCATTCCACTTCCTATACTAAAACTGTAGCAGTTAAAAAAGACTAATCTGAAGCTTTTAAATCTACCTTCAACATGTAATTTTTTTTTCTTTTGCATCATCTTACTGTCTTTTTCCCCCATTTCCAAAATATAAATGTTTATAATGGAGATGCATATGTGTATAATATATCTATTCATTTGCTGATCAAATATATAATCAGGATCAGCATCACAATCAACAACGGTGGTATCATTCATTGGTTTGATTAACAATATCTTCCTCAAAAGATCAATGCTCATCAATTTTAGTACAAGTTAAAGGACAGAGATGCCTGCCTGCCAGAGACAAGTGAGAAGCCCAAGTAGGCACAAAGGTGGAGCAGGAGAAAGAGGAGGCAAGGGAGGTGGTAAGGGATAGAAGCTTATCCATGGGTCAGAATGGTGAGAAACTGTGATGCTATACGCTAAACACTTCAAGGAACGTCATTAGTGTACCTGGAGAAAGGGACCACAAATGCTAGCCATGAATTTCACATACATCTATGAGGTTGACCTTAATTTTCATCTGCAGTATCTTTCTTCCTTTTCCTCTCAATACTACTTCTGGCTATTAAATTACAAGTGACTGTTAGTGCATATTAATTCATTGGGCATTTCCTTCACACTTTTCCATAATCCTCAGTGAAGCCTTTGAATTTAGAATGAAAACAATCCTAGTTTAGCAACAAATGAAGTATTTCTCTTACCTTGGCCTCCTCATCAGTGATACGGTGGGCAATGAAGCGACCCTTCACGTCGTACAAAATGCGGAAGTGCTCTCCGGTCTTCTTGATGCTAACCACATCTGTACAGGTAAAAATAATGCTTTAGTTTTCCTCTCATCAGGGAGGGACAGAGAGGGAGAGTGAGAGGGGGAAGGGAGGGGGAGAACTGTAATCTCATCAAATTGTAGGAATCTGCAATTTACATGATTGGTAGGAACCAGAATGGTGGAAGGAGCAATAGGATCTCAAGGACAATATGTGGAATGTGTGAGTAAATGTCATTGCATTGAAGCAGTTAATATTCTTGTATCTCCCAGCAGTCACTGGATAGGATAGTCTGTATAGAGGCTATAGCCAAGATGACAAACAAAATTTTCAGAATCAGTAACCAGGATACAAGGAATAATGAGCCCAAGATAAGAAGGAATTGGTTCTCAAACAGTGGTAGATGAATGGAAGATTTGGTAATCAGGTTCTTGGAGCTAAGTCGTAAGTCTTTAAACCAAGATTAGACAAATTCATAGTTTGGGAAAATAGGTAGAAATAGCTAGGCATGTTTCATAGGTGATCTGGCACAGGTAGGACTGGTAGTTTCTTGCAACTTCCGTTATATTCTCGAAACACAACTGAATCTACGAACCTGAAGAATGACACACTAAGTATTCTTCTGCTAGAATTACTGAAATTCATCTAACCTGAATGGCTAAATTCTTTTAAACATGATAAGTATTTCACATCAATGTTTCCACCTTGGGTAATGCTGGTCAGTCAATTGAGTAAGTACTGTCAGCGACCGTAATGGTGGAGGTTTAGTCTTGCTCTTGTTTGACCACAACAGGCACTGACCTGACATGGCTTCGATGCAGAGCAACTCATCATGACACATATGTAGAATTGGCTGCAAAACTATTGCAAGAAATTATCTTTAATCAATATTGCTAGAGACCACAGCTCATCACATTATTCTAAAGTGAACTGTCACTTGATGGATCTGCCAGACAACCAAGGTTTGTTTGCCTTCTTCCCTTCTCCACTTCCACTACTACTGGTAGTCCAAAAGAAACTCCTGCTCAGTAGTAAATGTAGCTGTACCCACCCATGAAGCCAGTGGGGAAGTTGCGGTCAGTGCGGATCTTGCCGTCCACCCTGATCAGCCTCTGCATGGTGATCTTCATCACCTCCGTGTTGGTGAGAGCATACTTCAGGCGGTTACGGAGGAGGATGACCAGTGGCAGGCACTCCCTCAACCTGTGGGGGCCGGTGGAGGGGCGAGGAGCATACACTCCCCCAAGCTTGTCCAGCATCCATGACTTGGGGGCCACCAGGCGCTTCAGATGATGCTTCGGTCCTCGCTGCAGAATGAAGGGATGAGAAAAAGTCAGAATCTCTGCTGAGTTTCCCATGCAGGAGCAATTTACTGCATAAACATAGCTGCTGTCTAAACACTTGCTACATAAAGTTAGGATTTTACCTTTAATACTACCCATCACAAACAGAACTTCAAAAAAAGCAGTATATAAATCATGTAAACCATGTGTTTATCAACTGAACATGACTAATCTACATACTGTATATCATTTTGGGTGTATGAACAATAAAATCTGTGTTGTTACAACTGGATATCCAATTATTTTAGATATTCTTGGATAAACCTCATGTATTTGTTTCCCCTATACTCCCTCATTTCCCCATCCTCTTGTCACTGCTCTTGGAGGTCCCATCCTTGAAATGCCTTGTGGCCAAACCTCTCTTACAAATATAGATTAATTGCCCTTTTTAGAATTTTGATAATTGCTGTTCAACAATGGTGTATCCAACAATTGGAGTATTACAAAAATAATAAATATTTGATTACAAAACAGGATACCTTGACAATGAGAGGTAGTCACTGGAAATTAAACCCTAAAAGAATACTCATGATATACATACAAATTTCTTTTCTCCACAATTACCTGCTGGTCATTCCCCTGCAGAAAGAGCTAAGCTCATACTGACTGATCTTCAGACAACACCAAGACCACACCACACACTGGGACAGAGGCCACAACCACTCAACTTACATCCCATACCTACTTGCTGTTAGTAACTCGAGGTACACAGATTCAGATACCCCATATTAAAATTACTAAAGTTCATCTAACCTGAATGGCTAAATTCTTTTAAACATGATAAGTATTTCACATCAATGTTTCCACCTTGGGTAATGCTGGTCAGTCAATTGAGTAAGTACTGTCAGCGACCGTAATGGTGGAGGTTTAGTCTTGCTCTTGTTTGACCACAACAGGCACTGACCTGACATGGCTTCGATGCAGAGCAACTCATCATGACACAGATATGTAGAATTGGCTGCAAAACTGTTGCAAGAAATTATCTTTAATCAATATTGCTAGAGACCACAGCTCATCACATTATTCTAAAGTGAACTGTCACTTGATGGATCTGCCAGACAACCAAGGTTTGTTTGCCTTCTTCCCTTCTCCACTTCCACTACTACTGGTTGTCCTGAAGAGACTAACGGTTCCCAATTATATCACAAATGGTCATTCACACTGAGTGGATTTCAGTCAGCTTTGATGGCCCTTAACACTAGTTTCCTTAGTTTGATTTCAATATATCAAATATTTTCAGCCGTACTCTAAGGGGAGAGAGAGAGAGAGAGAGAGAGAGAGAGAGAGAGAGAGAGAGAGAGAGAGAGAGAAATGGAAAGGTTATAAGGATGCAAATAAGGAGTAAGGTTGAGAAAAGTGATTGTAGGACAGAAAGTAACAGGAAAAAAAGTAACATGTAAGAAAGAAACAGAGAAACAAAGTAACAAGAAAAAAAGTAACACTGTACACTGTAACCTAACCTAACCTAACCTAGAATTAGACATTAGAATGACAACTGTTATGTTTTTTCCTAAATAAACTTAGTACTGTTGCTTTTTTTCCTGTTACTTTTTATCCTAGCAAAAATTGTTTCTTTTTTTCCTGATACTTTCTTTCCGAGCACCGAGAAAAGTGTGGTGTGATGTGGAGACTCAGTAATTGTATCACTCTGGAGTTTAGTCAAAGAGCGACAGAGGGTTACAAACCTTGTTTTTACGTGTACCGTTGGGAGCAGTTCGTTTCGGCCGTGAGCACTTTAGGCCGAGAGTCGTTTAGGCCGTGATCCCTTTAGGCCGAGAGATCCTTTTAATAGTTTATATATATATATATATATATATATATATATATATATATATATATATACAAACTACAAATCTCAAAACAGGCGTCACCATTGTATTCAGCACCCCAAAAACCCATGAAACGATATTCGTTTTATGAGGGTTTCACAGCTGGCCATTAATCAGCTCAAGATACACCATTATCACATTTCCTGTGCTGCCACCTCTCACACCTGTCACACAGCACACCTTGCCGTGTCCGTACAAGTGCGATTACAATTACTTAATTCAAAACAATACTCAATTCGAAACATAATATTATAATTTCGAAACAGTCTCAAAACACTGTCTTACTTACTTAGTTGATGTGTTGAAGTCAAATTCCGTATTCGTTATTCCCTCACACCTCATCGCTCAGGATGCCTACCAAATTTCCTTGTGTTGTTTGCTCTCGACCTGTGAGATCCAACCAGCATGCTTTGCAGTGTGACCAATGTCAAGAATGGCAGCACACGGCCTAAATGACTCTCGGCCTAAAGGGATCACGGCCTAAACAACTTGAACTCGTACCGTTGGCTATAACATTTACCCAGACCACCTGGTGATATCAATATAGGCTCCACACTACCACTTAGTTATCGCCACCAGTCAGCTGGAGACACGTGCGTGGGGAATGGGGCAAGATGAACACATTATCATTTCTCCTGCATATTTATTAAAACCTATGCGTAGTTAACTCCCACGTAACACTTCTGCTTCCACCGCTGACTGCTACACACTCGAGGGCACATCAAACAGTACAAGCAGGGGCGCAGTCTAAAACACAACTCAAAAGCAGAACAAAAATTGCAAACTACCAACAAATTCGTCTTCCAATACCCAATACATACGGCTCACGTCATACTTACTGTTCATTTCACCTATTTCAGAGCTTCTTGTTCCCTTCACAGTCTAATAATCAAATATATGAGCGAGTTACTCCCAGCCTGTCCCGCCGCACGTTCACCACACTGCACGGCGGCAAAGAATGTAAACATACTCTTTCATCTACATATATAGTTTTCATCCAAGATCCCACAGCACAAATTGTACGCCATATAGACTAACGATCACCTCAACAATCAATTCGGCACAATGAGTGGTCTTGGCGTGACCCTGGACATACACACGGCGTCAAAACCTGAGTCGATTCAATACTCACAGCCATGGCTCCGTCCTGGGGTGAAAAGAAGGATAGGTAGAGGGCGCTAGTGATAAACCAAAGCTCAGGGAGAGTGATGATAATATATTCTAATGTTTTCGTCATGGAAATAGAAAAAAAAAAAAAACGATAAGAGGATAAATAAGTATATCATAAATAAAGAGAATGAAAAACAAAGTGAGAAGAAAAAAAGGAACATAATATAAATCTCTCTACGTAGCCTTTTACATTTCTATAACGGGGTAAATGAGTAAAACAAATGTATATAAAGAGGATAAATGAAAGATAACAGATAGAGAAGGAAAAACAAAGTGAAAAGAAAATAAGGAACATGATAAACTTCTCTATGTAGCCTTATCCATTTCTATAATATGGAGTCGTGGTTTCTTATAAGCCTTTTCCACACTTTCCTGTCTAAGGCTTCCTCTCCCCTGAAGTCCTTTCTAAGGTCGTCCCGTATTTTGTCATCACAGTTTTCGTGGTCTTCCTCTTCCTTTTACTCACTCCAACTGTAAATTCATATAATTCTCCTTCAAATCCATTCTTCATTTCTATCCGTACAACGTTTATATCACGTCTTTTTTTTTTTTTTTTTTTTTTTTTTGCGTCTTCTTGGGTCACTTTGGCTACCTAGTTCTCTCGTTCCTTTCCCTTCTCATCACTCCCTGCATCAAGGATATTATAATCATCTTAGAATCCTTGCCCTGCATCCACCTCACCCCAGCTCGCCACTCATCTCTGCCATTTCCATCTTTCTTTCCTAGGCCCGGATCCACGAAACTGAACGACGCGCTAGCGACAGGCGTCTGTCGGTATTAACGACAAACGGTATCCACGAACGCAGCGAGTGACGTTAGGGCGTCGATATTAACGTCATTTTCGTGTCGTTAATAACACCTCCAGAGGTGTAGTAAAGACATCGCTATCTCTTATATAAATATTTTTGTCCACAAAATGATTTTTTTTTTACCTCATCCATACTTCATTCAAGAAACATGATATTGGGAGGCACAAAATGAAATTTTGCATGGAACAGCCAAAATAAAGATCGAGATGAGGGAGTAAATAAAAGAGAAATAAAACATGGCTAATTTAATGTGCATAACCTCTGTTATTGACAAGAGCTGGAAAGAGAAGCAAAAAACTTGGATTAAGAATAGAACCCCTACAGAAAGAACCCTAAATGTCCAGAAGCCCAAAGCAACACAGGAGGGAATCAGGAACTCTGGGAAGCTACATTACAGAAGATGGAAGATGTATAGAAGAAAATAAAAAAACACTGTGTAAAGCAAGGAATGCTTTTCAGAAGATGAGAAATATTCCTACCAACCAAACTATCAGTAAAAACAAGACAAAACGCAGTTAAAACATATTATGTACAGTCACTGCTCTTGTACAGATCAGAAGCCTGGACGATGAATAAACAGATGGAGAAGAAGATGGAAGCATTTGAAATGTGGTGTTAGCAAAGGCTTTAGAAAATATCTCTGATAGAGAGAATTTAGAACGAAGAAGTGCTAAGAAGACTGGGCATTGATAGAGAATTACTGGTGAAGATAAGAGCAAGACAGATGAGGTTTGAAGGACATGTTATGAGAAGAGGAAAGATAGAAGACCTAAGTTTAACAAGTACAATCCCAGGTTATAGAGCAAGAGGAAGACAAAAGAAGTATATGGATGGAATAATAAGAACAGTAGGAGATGGAAGTAAAGCTGTACAAATATTGCAAATAAAAAGAGATAGAGAGACGTGGCAATCCATGGTCTCCAACGTCTGGAGGGGCACGGCACTGTGATACGATAAGATAACCTCTGCTATTAACAGGAGCTGGAAAGAGAAACAAAACATGAGTAATTTGATGTGGATAACCTCTGCTATTGACAGGAGCTGGAAAGAGAAATAAAACATGGGTAATTTAATGTACATAACCTCTGCTATTGACAAGAGTTGGAAAGAGAAACAAAAAACTTGGATTAAGAATGGGGTAAATGTCTTGAAACCTCCCTCTTCAACGAGTTCAGGTCATGGGAAGATGAAAACACAGAAGCAGGCAGTCAGGCAGAGATTTCCAGAGTGTACCACAGAAAAGGATGAATGGATCTGTGTGTGTGTGTTAAGTTAATGTTACTGGAAAATAAGAAGGAATGAATTAAGTTGGGTTAGATAAGATATGGTTAGACTAGGTTGATGTTACTGCAAGACAAAAAGAAATTAGGTCATTATAAACAGCTTAAGTCTTGGGAACACAGCTAATCATCTCATATCATGTTCTAGTGTGTTGCTTTCTCTCTCCTTCCTAGATCATATTTTGAAGGAGATGGTTAGGTTAGGTGAGATTAATTATGTATCAAAGTTAGTTCTAGTAATACTGAAGAAAGCCTAAAGACTAAAACACTAAAAAATCATAAGCAAAATAATCGAAGCAGAACCATTGAAAAGTAAAACACTAAAAATAAAATGAAGAAATGCCTTCCTCTTTCCCTCTTCCTCTCAGTTATGTTAGGGACATGATAGGTAGAAATTCATTGTATTTATATGTGCAAATACAATCTGATGCAACATCTCTATAAGATGGTGCAATACTTCAGAAATGCTGACACAGCTTTGTCCTCTCCAAGGAGTTGCATGTGTTTATATATATATATATATATATATATATATATATATATATATATATATATATATATATATATATATATATATATCAACACATGCGGAGCCACTGCCACTCCTTCTCAGACTGGCGCAGGAGGTACTTGTAATGTCAAAGTCATCAATAAGCAGTGTCTTCCCCACACGGGGAATCATCATGCTGACGTGTGCCTTGGAATTAAAGGGAAACTTGAGCAGCTTCTTGATGTTCTCAGCGTCCGAGACGACATCCACGTCCCCGATGCAATCTGGGAACTGGTGTGCCATTACAAAGCTGTGGACAAAAGCTTGTATGTAACAACTGTAAAGACATATTATTTATTTTTCACTGCTTTCTGCAAGAAGTGCATTAATAGTTCTAGCACATCACTCATGTCCAAAAAGAAAAAAATACTTTGATAATCTATCAAATTTTTTACAGACTGGCACCTCAATGGACATTTTTAAACCACCTTTTATTTTGACTTTGGCCAAACTCCCTTCTTACATAAAAACAATAAAAAATGGAATCTGGAGCCATTAAAAAGCTATACAGGAAGACTATCTACTTCATTCTAACAGTGATTAACAGCACTGCAATGACACAATATCCATATCACCAATACAATATGGGAATTCTTACAGGAAAAATGTTCACAGTACACACAGATAATACAACACTATACCTGGAGAAGTCTGAGTGTCTGTGTGTGGGGTTGGCCAGCCTGATAGATGAGTGATCCCTCAGCCAATTGGAAGGAGGCATTTTGAGATCAGTGTTTGATTGCAGCTCGTGGAAATGGACAGGAAACTCAACCTGAAGCAAATTACCAGGTCAATTTGTCTTGAAGGAAGGCAAACAAACACACCAGTGGCCACAGCAAAGGAGACTTGAGAGAGCTTGAGCCCCCCACTCAATAATGACCCAAGACCTCAGCACCTCATAAATAGTTACTAACACACATTTAAAAAAATATGGCAATTGCCCCTCATCCCTCCAATTACCCAAGCCCCTCCTCACGAAAATTTCAAGGAACCACCACTGACAAGCACTAATTTGCACTATTCTCTTACCCCTTGGCCCTCACTTTCAATGAATCAACTTAGACTTCACAACAAACACAACACGACTTGCCTCTGAAGTCTTGACAACAGCCGAGGAGTGAATGCGTATGTCCTGTGGGTCCCCCAAGGATCCCTGAAACAGCAGGTCCTCCGAGTGAGCCTCATCCCCTTGTGCAGCACCAACAGTGGACTTCCTGATGGGGCTGAGGACTCGAGGTGCTGTCCCCCTCCCTCACGCCACCCTCAAGCTCCTCGTCATTCTCCTCCATTGTCTGCAACATGAATTAACGTCTTGAGGTCTCCCTTGCCCAGCTTTGAATTGACTAACCTAAACTAACCTAACATCCCATATTACAATATTGAGTAAATCTACATACGGCTGCTTCAGATACAAGAACAGACCTCACATATCACGGAGAATGGTTGGGGATCTTACCATAAACGGAGAAATAACGTGGCAAGCAGGTATCATATATGCCTGTCATAGCATTCCAGAGTGTGGCACAAATTCAAGGTTTTCTAAGTCCAATGGTGTAATTTTGGAGGCATTACATTATGTTAGGTTAGGTTAATATCATAGCAGGGAATTCTGCATATTAAGGTGTGTGAGAGGTTTGGGAGAATGCAGACATATTATAAATAGTTACCCTGAATATCAAGCTTAAGCATAATTATCAATAGACTTAATAACATAAAACTGACAACTGTGAAGACCAAAGCCACCCCAAAAAGTGGTCCCCCCCTTACCTTAGCTACGCCAGGCCATAGGAACAGGACGTTTCCTTCAGGTAGATTTTGGTTGGTAAGATAGGAATAACAAATGAAAACTGATGATTGGTAGAACATGCATTCACTCAAAATACGCCACAAATATACCAGGAAAAAATGGTCGCAACCACAATAGAGAGAATGATGTGCGAATAAAAATCCATGCATATTTCATGGCCTGGAATGTATAGGCAGTATTAAAATTGGTGGACAACGTGAGTTCAGTAATCCCCAGTTGCCGGTAAATTTTTACTTTAACACCAGTCTCAAGTTGGCTTTTCCTACCCTTCCTATCTGTTAGAGCTTACCATACTGAGTAATTTGATCCTCATAAAATTATATAACTGGCGCAAATCAATTATAATGGCGCTAGCGATTTTTGAAGATTTATCGAATTTGCGGGACGCAGGACTCGACTAGCCATCCGGCAACACCGCCCCGTGTCTTGTCTCCAGGGTAACTGAACGTCTGTGGCCAACAGCGCTCTGAGCTAAAACAATATATATACAAACTAAACACCAGTTACACATGGGGGTCAAATTACTCAGTATGGAAAGCTCTAACAGTTGGGAAGGATAGGAAAAGCCAACTTGAGACTGGTGTTAAAGTAAAATAATACCCAGTTGCCTTCCCTCCTCCTTCCACCGTTACCTGTATGAAAGAAGCTGTAATGTCTGTATTTAGATTCCCTATACATTTCCTTCAATATCTTCCACCGTGAGAATCAAGGTGTCGTTAATGAAATAGGAGAAAAGTTTCGTTTCATCACCTGAACACAAGGACGTCAAGAGGGAATTTCTAGAAGAGGCGCAGGTTTGTTTACTTTTGAGTAGCTGGTACACACTTTACGACGGCGCCCCACCGCCACAACACCCCCCCTACACCCACCCCATAACACTTTCCCTCTTTGCTTAGCCCAGTCCGGACACACACACACACACACACCACGCCGTTCCTCCTCTTTTTCCTCCACTAAAACACACCTATGTCAGTTTAGAAGGAACTGATACACCACACTGACGCCAAGGATAATACAAAGCTGCCTTTAAAATCAATATAAATACGAAAAAAAAAAAAATAATAATAATAATTAAAACAAAAAAAATATATATAAATGACAACACATTATATACATTCAAATAAAATAGAAAAATAATATGACCCAGACCAAAAAATATATATGTATAAAAGAATCAAACCAACAGACCTATACATCTATCTACCTATCTATCTATCTATCTATCTATCTATCTATCTATATATATATATATATATATATATATATATATATATATATATATGTGTGTGTGTGTGTGTGTGTGTGTGTGTGTGTGTGTGTGTTTCCTTCTCTCCTTCTATTACAGAATCAGAGAGGAGACTGTCCCTGTCACACATCACAGTATGAGGAAGTCCAAGGCAACGGGAACTGAAGTGAGTTTGTATTTGGCGGAGGTGAAACACGAGAGGTGCTCCTATTGTGTGTGAGAGAGAGAGAGAGAGTGAGAGGGAGTAAGAGACGGTTTAGTTAAGGGTGTGAGAGATTAGGAAAGGGGAAGAGGGAGAATAGGAGTAATAGTTGTAGTAAAATGTGGAATTACCAAATAATATCAATTTTACTCTCAAATTTTAGGGAGATCAGAAGTCAAACAGTAAAGAGAACATAATTATCGACAAATAAAAGAGGCAGCAAATACTTTACCTTGTCTTTGCCTGTCTCACCACGGCCCTGCAGACATCAACGGGCGTCAGCTGGCTAGTCACAAAGAACTGCAAGGACGGTGAAGGAGGCGCTGGGGAGAGATGAGAAGGAAATTAACAATGTTGTAAAGTAAAAAAAAAACATTCACAAAGACAGCTGATGGGGTTACAACACACGAAAATAACGGAAAATACAAGAAGATATCAGATCTGTATGTGGCAGGTTCTGTAGGAAACATAAATATACCAATAGATTCCTACCTATCATCTCCAGACTGTTGACTCAACACACACACACACACACACACACACACACACACACACACACACACACACACACACATAATGTATATAATTGAAAATACCTGAAAAAATCACTTCACAATATGAAGAGAGGCAATATAACAGTACAACAGCATCACACACACACACACACAAAAACACGATCATTGTGTCTTGCTGATGGAAGAAAGGATAGAATTTATGACCGAATAATAACAACTTTACTTTCAAATTTTAGGTTACGTTAGAAGTCCAACAGTAAAGAGAACATAATCATTAAGAAATAAACAAGGCAGCAAATAGTTTACCTTGTCCTTGGCTGTTTCACCACGGCCCAGCAGCTGGCTAGTCACGGGGAACTGCAAAGACGGTGGAGGAGGCGCTGAGGAGAGATGAGAAGCATATTAACAATGTTGATAAGTAAACAGTATTCACATAGACAGCTGATTCTGATATAACACAAGAAAATACGGGAAGCTGCAAGAAGATATCAGATCTGCAGGTGGCAGGTCCTGCATCAAACATAAATATACCGATATATTTCCACCTATCATCTCCAGCCTATTGACTCAGCACTCACTCACACACACACACACACACACACACACAGAAACACCCAAACACGGTAAACATACAGTAAATCATGATATAATATGTAAGATAAGAGTCAGGAAGAGGAGGGAGCAGGGCCCGCCATTATGACGTCACAGCTGATGACGTCACAGCCTGGAGGCTCCGTGCTCTTACTTACGTACGTATTTTAGGGGAGACCATTTTGAAAATGACCTTTCGAAAAAACGCTTTCAGACCAAAGATCTGGCCATATTCCGGCTGCATAAATACTCTAACTAATTCCCAAAATACAAACAAACTCTAAACAACAGTAATTGTAAAGAATTTTCACTAGAAAAAAAGGATTTTATATAAATATCACCCTTTTTATAACTCGTTAAATACTCACTAACTATCACTTCAAAGGAACCAAAAACCACTTCAAAAGACTTGAGTAGTTATTTTCAATTATTATCAACACTTGAGAGTGATCTAGAGGCAGAAATAAATCATGTACAGGCTGATAAATAAATAATTAATGCAACTTTAACACCGCTAGAAAAACACTGTTACCCTCAACTGATTTCCCTGAGCTTTACGCACAAAACAGTTGAATATGGACTATCTTTGGCAATTAATAAGAACTTGATAATGCCTCAAATAAAGAATGGTCTTGGGCGTTCCAATTATTTTGGCGCAAAAAGCCGCCCTTATTTACGATCGTAATAACGCCAACCACAGCTATCTCCAACCCCCCCCCCCCCACGCATGGCAGACCTTCAAAACAGCCCACACTACTCATATAAAGCATTAAATTTTACTGTTAAGCCCAAATAAATAGTCCAGGCATAAATGAAAATATCCTTAAATATGAGCTGTCTAGCGGGCGGCCGCGGGCGGCGGCGGCGTGGGTCCAGGTTGGCTCACGAACCCCCCCTCATATCTCACTTAAACCTTCACTAAACTTAAACTTGACCACGAAAGCTATGTCTGAATGGCTAATATGCAAGCTTAGTACAATGGCTGCATAATGTGGCAAGATGAACTTATAATAATGAGTGATAAGGTTAAAAATGACCGATGAATTAAGAGCGCCGCGGGCGGCGGCGGCGTGAGACCGGGTTGGCTCACGAACCCCCCTCATATCTCACTTAAACCTTCACTAAACTTAAACTTGACCACGAAAGCTATGTCTGAATGGCTAATATGAAAGTTTAGTACAATGGCTGCATAATGTGGCAAGATGAGCCTATAATAATGAGTGATAAGGGTAAAAATGACCGATGAAATAAGAACTCAAGATGACGCCGGGCTCTGTGGAGGGGTAGCCCCCTCACTCACCTAAAATAAACATTGACACGGTAAAGCATTGTATCACAGTCACCTGTAGTCACCTTGATAATGTAGTGTAGCAGCCTCTGTGATTCCATCTTGCGGCTTTAGCCCACTAATAAGATGACTTGGACACTGAATAACTACCAGCAGTCTTGTTATTCTGTCCTTAGATGCTTAAAAAACACTCGTGAAATACGGCTTGTCCCTCCAATGAGAGCGATTGGAACGTAGAAATCGTCTTGGTATGTCACTAGAATGGTAATGAAATACTTCAAATACTGTATCCGTTCTACCAGAGGCCTCTCAGTAGGTTAGGCGCTTCTAACCCACTCCAACCCTCCCCCACAATACACTGAACAAAGCCTGGCCCAGCCAACGCTGGCCCCACCCCTCCCTGATCTGACGTCAGGAACCAACACATTTACCAACAGGACACAGGCCAAACAGCAACAGTCGTATCTTATTAATTTTATATTCATACAGTATGTACTCTAAGAAATCAAGTAGGTTAGGCAAACAATAGAGATAAACATCAAAACTTTCAAATACCTTAAAAAAAGAAGAAAAGAGAGAGAGGATACGATAGAAAGACAAGACATGGAAGGTCCTTTATTGGACTTTGAGAAGTAATTAGATAGTTCATTAGTTACATAGTTAAGCCATAGTTAACATGCCTTATTTCTCCTTCAAATCGACAGGGTAAGCCAAAATCCATCTTTTTTGACATCAATTCACCACACGGTTGGGGGAAAAAGAAGATTCACACGCACGCACTCACTCACTCACTCACCCACGCAATTACCTCCCCCCCAGCCACCACCACCAAACCACCTCGAATGATTATTGGTGTGGTAGTTATAGAAATGGTTTATAATGGTAATGGTATGACAACAACTATTACTACTACTGCTACTATTATTACTGTGTGTGTGTCTTATTCTTGGAAAGTGAAAGGAAATGAGGGCTAAAATTAATGAGTTGATAATTAACCAAGATTAGAATACTGAAATAGATAGAAAACACGAGACGTAATATTTTTTTCACCTGTGCAGGGGAAAAAATATATTGGATTTCTTGTATATATGTATCCACACTGAAAATTAAGAAATATCTATCCACACTGAAAATTAACAAGAAGAGGATTATATAAATAGGAAGTAACTCGAGGGGAAAAACAGTCAAATCAACTTCCATACTCTTGTCATAGTCGCCTTCCCCCTATAAAAAAAAGTCATGAAAAAAGTAGAGAATGAAAAAACAGGAGGTTTCGATTCTATTAACAAAAGATCTGATCCTTTCTCCGACTATGTTACTCTCTGATTTTTTTTTCTATTTTTTTGCTTGATAGGAATAGAATATAGAAAAGTAAAAAAGCTAACAAGTAAACACCCCCCAAACAAACAAATAAATATACTTTTCCATTTCGCAAGTGAGAGAGAGAGAGAAAGAGAGGAAAAAATACATAAACAGATTTAACTCCACAAAACACCCAATAAGAACAACCAATTCTATTTATTAATGACGGAGGGAGGTAGGGGGTCCCTAAGGGTTGGCTGAGGGTAAGGGACACTATCACTGCTGATGTGCAATATGAGGGGATTGCGTGGTGATTGGTCCCCTTACTCCAGTATGTTGTTACCGTGGCAAAATTGAGTGTCTTTGTTCTGCACAACTACAGCAGGTATTTCTGAACTTCAAAATGGCAGGAATATGGAAATAGTTTGTGTTAGTTTGATCGGCAACTGATTATTATCATGATGTGGTTGGAATCTGCCCTTTCAGGTGTGGGGTGAGGGTGTCACCACCAGATTCCCCCACTGATGCCACTCACTTCACCATAAATCACGGGCTTGCCATATTCTCCAGCAGCTCCGCCCGCTTCATCTCTTTTACACCTGTTTCTGTCTGTCTGTCTTGATGTTTCTTCTATATCAACTGGTTCATTACCGAAATCAAGCCACAGAAATATCTATCTATCTATCTATCTATCTATCTATCTATCTATCTATCTATCTATCTATCTATCTATATATATATATATATATATATATATATATATATGTGTGTGTGTGTGTGTGTATATATATATATGTGTGTGTGTGTGTGCTTTCTTTCTCTCCTTCCATTACAGAATCAGAGAGGAGACTGTCCCTGTCACACATCACAGTACAGTAGTAACACTGCATACACAATATGGATCACAAACGCATGAACAACAATAAATACACTTCATTCCATCACTTTTCAATCTTTTCCCCCCATAAGTTACTAATAATCATGTCTTTGTTCAAGTATTCATCTAACAACCACAATCTTACATTTCTTTCAGTTAAAATCTTAAAAGAATTTTTCGTTTTCCATTGAACTATTTTGCAATTAATTTCAAGATCTGGTGGAGGTACTGAAGGATGTAAGGAGAGTGTAGGATTGGGTACGATACAACATGTTAACTTATCAGGGCAGGTTGGGATGAAGAGGAGATCTGGTGGAGGTACTGAAGGCTCTAAGAGCAATGTAGAATAGAACAGCTTGAGTTATCAGGGTAGGATGGGATGAAAAAGGAATCTAATGGAGGTACTGAAGTGAGTGTCCTGCAGGATATGACAAGAAAAGTGCAGGATGTGATAGGAAAAAATAGTCAGTAATTAGGGCAGGATAAGACTGATAAAAGATCTGGTGAAAGTAATGAAGTGTAATGAAGGATATAAGGATGCCCTAAACCAAGAAGTAGTAGTAGTAGTAGTAGTAGTAGTAGTAGTAGTAGTAGTAGTAGTAGTAGTTGTAGTAGTAGTGATAGTTTAATAGTACAAACATGAAAATTATCCTTAGGCAGTGATGAGGATAGAAGAAATAATTTTTGTAATACTAGTTTAATAATATAACCAGAAAAACACAAACACCAGATATACAAATGGACACATCAAAGAAATATACAAAAAAACCAGGGAAAATAATATTGTACATGACTTCTGTCCCACCCTGTGTGGATAGCGAGTGAATCAATAAAAAAAACCAAAACAGCCATATTGCACTAAGAAAAACCTTTCACTTTTGAAACCCTAATTGTCCAGAAGACCAAAGGAACACGGGAGGGAATCAGGGACTCTGGGAAGCTACATTACAGAAGATGGAAGATGTATAGAAGAAATTAAAAGAAGACTGTGTAAAGCAAAGAATACTTTTTAGAAGATGAGAAACATTCTTATCAACAGCCACCTATCAGTAAAAACAAGACAAAATGCAGTTAAAACATAATATGTATAGTCACTGCTCTTGTACGGATCAGAAGCCTGGACGATGAATAAACAGATGGAGAAGAAGATGGAAGCATTTCAAATGTAGTGTTGGCAAAGGCTTTAGAAAATATCTTGGATAGAGAGAATTTAGAACGAAGAAGTGCTAAGAAGACTATGGATTGATAGAGAATTATTGGTGAACATAAGAGCAAGACAGATGAGGTTTGTAGGACATGTTATGAGAAGAGGAAATATATAAGACCTAAGTTTAACAAGTACAATCCCAGGTTATAGAGCAAGAGGAAGACAAAAGAAGTATATGGATGGAATAATAAGAACAGTAGGAGATGGAAGTAAAGCTGTACAAATATTGCAAATAAAAAGAGATAGAGAGACGTGGCAATCCATGGTCTCCAACGTCTGGAGGGGCACGGCACTGTGATACGATAAGATGACCTCTGCTATTAACAGGAGCTGGAAAGATAAACCAAACATGAGTAATTTGATGTGGATAACCTCTGCTATTGACAGGAGCTGGAAAGAGAAATAAAACATGGGTAATTTAATGTGCATAACCTCTGCTATTGACAAGAGCTGGAAAGAGAAACAAAAAACTTGGATTAAGAATGGGGTAAATGTCTTGAAACCTCCCTCTTCAACGAGTTCAGGTCATGGGAAGATGAAAACACAGAAGCAGGCAGTCAGGCAGAGATTTCCAGAGTGTACCACAGAAAAGGATGAATGGATCTGTAAGATAAAGAGGAGTTAGATTAGTTTAGGTTAAGTTAATGTTACTGGAAAATAAGAAGGAATGAATTAAGTTGGGTTAGATAAGATATGGTTAGACTAGGTTGATGTTATTGCAAGACAAAAAGAAATGACGTCATTATAAACAGCTTAAAAAGTGTTGGGAACACAGCTAATTTCATGTTCTAGTGTGTTGCTTTCTCTCTCTTTCCTAAACGTCAAAACCTCCTTTTTTTTTGCTATTTTTGGGTGTTTTTTTGGGGTTAATTTGCAATTATTTTGAGAGGGATTTTAGAGCTGTTTTTTTGGGGTGGTGGTGTTTTCAGTAGGCCTACTCTCAATTTTGACATAGTGGGCGGGGGTGGGCGGGGTGGGCGTTGGTGGGGAGGGGGTGGGGGGTAGGCGTGGGTTATTAGGGTTGGGTGGGGCTGGATGCTTGCTCTCTCTCTCTCTCTCTCTCTCTCTCTCTCTCTCTCTCTCTC
>CM035197.1:14602189-14624689 GCA_020233015.1 Callinectes sapidus | reverse complement strand
AGCGGTGGTGACTGTGTGTGAGGCAGTGGTGGGTGCGCTATTACCTAAACGTTTCATGCAGAAGTGTTGCATGAACTGCGAGTTTGAGCCATGCAAGTACAATATGCTGACAGTCCACTATGTTAGGTAGTACGTGCATGTGAAATTAGTGAAGTTGTGATGGTGATGATGTACAGTGGGTGGGTGGTGGTTTGATGATGGCAAGGGAAGCGTGGTGCTGTGTGCAGTTTATGCGTTGGTTGTGGTGTGGTAAGCCTGAGCAAGTGTTATGTATGTAGGTATGCTAAGAGAATATACATGCTAGAATAACACGTGCCTGACGCAGTTGTACATGTGTAAAGGAAATACTACGTTGTTTTGTGACGTTGCGTGGTGTGATGTGGTATTGAGTGGTGATGTGCGGAGAACTCGTGTTGAATGGTGGTGTAGTCTGATGTGGTGATGTGTGGTGAAAACCGCAATGGCAAAAATGTAAGAATGTAACAATGTGATGTAACAATGTAACAAAAATGGGATGTGAGGTTTTGTCCTGCATGATGTGACGGCCAAGTGCAGGGCAAAGCAGACATCACAGAACAGTGCAGTAGCATCCATAATACACAGTGGCTGGTGGCAATATACACGCAGTGCGGTTCATGGCGTACTGACGTAGCCCTTAGTTGTGTGGTGAAGCGAAGCGATGATGTTGGTGGTGGTGGTGGTGGTGGTCAAATGCGGTGAGCCATAAGGGCAACGCACTCTCCGTTAGGCCTTAGGCTTAGTCATCACCGCTACCACCACCCCTACCATGCAGCCATCCATCTATCCCCTCCCCTTCTTCTCTTCCTTATCGACACACTTATTGACTCGCGCGCCCTTTCTTGATGGGCAGCCGTGGCACTGAGGGGACAGCTGGATGGCACCTGCGAGCCGCTCCCGCCATCAGACACTTCCCTTGGTGCAAGGGACTTTAAATTTGTTCCCTAAAGCGACGTTCACTCATCGCCCTTCCCTCACTCCCCACACCTCCCATCAATTTTTGTTTTTCTCTCTTCTCTCTCTCAGATCATCGAGGAAGAGTATAAACTGTCCTTTCTTCTATCTAGCTCCACATCTACTTATGGATATACATACATTATTCATCCATGTATATCACTCGTCCTTCGAACATCGGTACATCCTAGAAAATTTGTCTTCTACTATTTATATCATATCAGTGCATTTGTTTATTTATAAGTATCAATCTCTCTTTAATTTATAAAATAAAAACATATATTCCTCCATAATCCCTGACCCTCTTTCCCAAACTCCTCAAATTAACATAATTTTCTTAGTAAAACAAAAATGGTACATGACGTCGTTTTCTCTTCAGTTTTCAATGCCGTTTTCTTTGTTAATGAGGAAGGTACCTCCTTCACAGAAACGAAAACTTGAATAATTTTACATGTTCCTTTAAAAAACAGGATTAATATTTCCTTAATTACGCTCATATTACTCTAGAATAACATTATTGTTAATCAAGTATCATCATATTTCACTCATGTATATATATATATATATATATATATATATATATATATATATATATATATATATATATATATATATATATATATATATATATATATATATATATCATTAGCCCTACCAGACAAACTAGCATGAATGCCAAGTACAATGTTCCATATTATTCTTTGGATTAAACAAGCTTATCGGTAACACATAAATCAATAGTGTATGTAGCATCAAATAATACAGAAATAATATTTTCATCCTCCAATGACACACGTGAATTAATTTTGGAATTATACATTAAGTGTTCAGCATGCTTCATTCTACATTCAAGGTAGTTACCCTTGCAACCATCATTACATCCACTACAGCAAACAGATATTCAATCCTCACAATGTGCTAAAGATATTTTCTCACGTAACAATCATAATAGCCGCCATAACATAAAGAGCTAGTCATGCCTCATTCAGTCCAAAATAGAATCGACTCTTACAATCATGATTACACTCCCCCGCCCCACCCACCACCTCCCCACGAATAGTGACAAAGTCAGATGGCTCGGTGTGGCAGTGTGACCTTGGGCTCGAAAGGCTCGTGTGCAGCATGTATCTCTTTTCGCCATGGTCTACAATAGTCCTTTGCTGCTATTAACTGAGCCTTTCCAACTGCTGGCTAACTAGGAAATGTTTTTTTATGGTTTCAGGAAGACTTTTTTCAAATCAAAATTGTTTAGCACAGCGCCTCATGCAACAATTGTTTACTTCCTACTTCTCTATCTGTATTTTATCCTTAGCCGCCATACACACATGTACATGTATACCAATAATACTCAGTTCACAGCATCCCTTCATTAAAGACCTATTATTAATATGGTATAAATTACCTACAAATGATTCTTACATAAATATAACAAAAAATAATAATCGCAAGGTGATCAACTGTCAACACATTACGTCACTACACCAAGAATGTTTACACGAGTGCACAATAATAGTTACACAGGTAGGAAGTGTACACCAAGACGTGAGCCTGTGCAAACATTACTGACTCGTCTGTGTACACCTATTCCCCTTGTGTGTGTGTGTGTGTGTGTGTGTGTGTGTGTGTGTGTGTGTGTGTGTGTGTGTGTGTGTATGTGTGTGTGTGTGAGTGAGTGAGTGAGCGCGAGCGCAATAGGAAATCAACAGGATGTCAAGATGCAATGCTGCAGTGATAATAGTATTTTTGGGCCCCCCTCCCCCCCGCGGATATGTAATCGTGTAAATGTCCGAAGTGTTGCATGTTCTTGGGGGATAGAAATAAAATCATACTAGTACAGAGGAACTTCTTGCTCTGGAAATATTTAAAAAACAGTATCGTCGTCTCCATTGCAACGTATTATGATTCCTTGTTTTCACTTCCAAAAGAACGAATTGTCATCAATACCGGAAAATCACGTATGTAACAACTCTAGGACAAACAAAAGCTTCGTTCAACGCACAATATTTCTTAACTCGCCCTTCAAGTAATATCCTCCGCTCTCGTTCCAAGATAACTAGGCCTTGTTTTATTTTTTAGACAGAATTCCCATGACTCAACCCTCTACGCTTCAATTCAGTACCACCTAGCATTCTCGACCACTACAAACTGCGCCTCGATCCTAAACTCCAGTACATGGATTCCCAGTGGACGTAAGACTATTTCAAGTTATGCTTTTGTTTTAATAAGCGGCGTTTATGCACAACGAAGTGAAGGTCACTGAGGAAGGGAAGCCTACCGATGTCACAATCGTCACTACGAGCGTCACTTACATTCACTAAATAAAACCACGAAGACTTGATAGAAAAGTTGTGCTTTTCACGAACACAGACATAATGTGATCGATTACATCTTCCTGTTCAGGAGGGCAATAGGCTGTCAACATGACCACTCTCCGCTTGACATTCTCCCCGCCATTCAAATATCAACACGACACAAGCCAGAATTGGCAACCTTTCCCCACAGCTCGAATCCTCGAGCTCCGCGGCGCATCAGATCTATGAAATGTAATCCCCAGCTGAGCTCAAGTTCCTATTTCAATACATATAATGCCACATTTCCTGTGACCCCTGGCACCTGATTCACTATTCACTTTACTAACAAAGACCTAACCTGAGCTTAACCCTCGTAGCTCCTTCAAGAATAAGGCATCATTTTCATGTTATTTTGAATATTACTCTGATATTAATTATGCAATATTCTTCATTCTTTTGAATTAAAGACTAAAGAGGCTAAGAATCATACCTATATTTACTCATACGATATCATTACATATTTTCACTAACAACCATGCAATTGCTCAAGCTGCGAAGCTGTTGATAATGATATGTAATACATGTGTGGTGGTGGCTTACAATCCAAAAACAATAATATCAAGACAAAAAAAAAAAAAAAAAAAAAAAAAAATAAAAATATATATATATATATATATATATATATATAGTATATATATATATATATATATATATATATATATATATATCACAGAATAGCTGCAGCATTACTATCAGAGCATCAAACATCACAGTATTAGCGGTAAATATGACACCACACACCACACTTACCTGGGCAGTGCAGCTGAGACAAACAGAAACCCTTCTCTACTTCGTTCATCTCTCCTCTCATTCAGTTGTTATTGTCCAGTTGTTTATTCTTCAGGTTGGTTCTTAACACTGCCTAAGGCAGTATGAACCACCAACACCAAGTAAAGTCACCTTGTAGAGCACAAATTCTAAATTTCATTCACGGCGTCCCACACACCACCGTCAGCCAGTTTCTTCTTTTACTTCAGTTACCTAATAAGAAATATTTCGTAATTAATTTAGTGTACTTTCCATTTAAAAAGCAATTACAAGTACAAATATACATTATTAAGGTCCATTTCGGAACAAAAAAAAAAAAAAATCATGAATTCAAGAGGAACTGTGAACATCCTATCAGTGCAGTATTTTCCTATCATCCATACAAAACAATCCTGGGCAACCTTCGTATTTACATATGCGCGTGATTCGAGCCATGTTTCACACGCTTCATTCAGATTGCTGTCGGTCATTTATTTTGAGCAGTGAGTATCTATCCAATACCTTAAATACAATATTACACAACAAACAGTAAGAAATAACGACACGAAATATTTCTTCTATTCAATATTCTATAAACTGCTACACATAACTACACTGTACAAAGTTACTGTTACTTTTAACCTTTACTTGCTCGTCTTTCACCATTCCTGTTACTTATAGGCGTCTGGCAACACACCATCAATCACTGTCAGCCACGACACGGCAGCACTGGCCCATGTACGTACGTAGGCAGTGAGCGCCTGCTGTCATGAAAACACCATTTGTCACCCTTAGACAAGGCACCCATCAGAACACTGCAATTATTAGCTCTTTCGCGAGTAATGTATATCTGGTTAGTTAACATTGGCTTGGATGAGATAGTAATACTTGTACATAATAATTTACCTCTTTTTTGGAATATTGTATTAAATTAAGCCAGGTCATAAGAAGTTAGAAATACAGAAGCAGGTAGGAAGCTCCAAAGTTTACCAGAGAAGCTAATGAATGATTGAGGGTACTGGTTAACTCTTGCAATAGAGAGTTGAAGAGTGTAAACCATCTTAATCTTTGATAATGATATGTGATAATGATAAATATGAAAATAATGAAAATACTGATAATAATAATAATGATGATAATAATAATAATAATAATAATAATAATAATAATAATAATAATAATAATAATAATAATAATAATAATAATGAAAATAGTAATAATATAAGTAATAATAATGATTATAACATTAAAAATTATGAGAATGATAGATAGCATGGTACATATGACATTTTTTCCTTTGTAGCTTTAAGACAAACTATAAAAGTAAAAGTACTGAAGGAACAATAGCATTACTGTATCTTTACAAGAGTAGCTAGTCTTGTCTGAGCTTGATACAATATACTATGTGCAGTAATACACAAATTTGTAATACTATAACTTGAATGAAAACTTATTCCATAAAACCAACTAATTTCTCCCTAAAACACCTTTTTGTACTATGCCTGCAGATATTCACTGGCAGTGTCATGTACCCCATCATTTCCTGGTACGTACCCTTGGATATGTATGGTATGTACCTTTAGATGCACCTTACACCTATGTTACTGTTCCAAGCATTCAAACTTAGCTTGGTTTGTGTATGCTTTACATATTGATCTCCCTAAGGGTTATGTTTCCTTTTTTTTTTTTACTTATTTTGAGGCCCAAGGATCCATAATACTGTACTTTAGTGTCTTACTTGGACTATTTCTAGCAGCCTTGATTTATTTGGGTTTTAATTGTTGTCATTACCCTTTGAATGTGGAGAGGGGCTGGCTAAGAGAAAAAGAATAAGAGAAAAAAATGAAATAAAATGAAAAAATGATGAAGCCAGTCCCCAGAGTAGTGTACAAGAATTAATCAAAACTATGAGCAAGTGTCTTAAAAAAAGTTCAACAAAGTTTTCCTGAAGTAAAAGATAACACCCCTTAAAAGTTCAATAATCTACTCTTTTGTCTTTGAAAAGCACGTACTCTCTAAAAAAACAGTAAATAATAAAAATTACAGGGAGAATACTATTGATCTTCAGTCTATAAGATGTAATCACGAATCTTGTTACCTACTTACTTGCATGTGATTACTGTGTATGTGCTGCATGCAAATATATAAACATATCCATATTTTTAGCATTTACTTCACCTTGTTTCAGTCTTGCAATAATTTATATATCTATAGGAGGCTGAGCTACACAACATGAACAAATATTCCTGTCACCAAGTCAGCAATAAAATCTGGTCAGTCAAGATGTGAGGTTTCATTTTAAAGGTAGGGTTAGGGAGAGGAATTCACACGTCACTCTTTACGTTTACGACAGTCTCGTGTAAAACAAAATGTTTGCTTCTTCAAGGTAATACCTAACTAATAATGCATGGGTGGGTTTTCTTAGTGAGAACGAAATGGTAAACAGGATCTCCTACACATATTTCCAGCTTTCTTGGTGAATTTAATGAACAGTATTACTTCCTTTTCCTAAAGAAGGCATCCTGAAGAGATACATATAAAAAACTTAAATGGAAACTAAATGATTTTGGAAAAAAGAATAGTACTGAAAATAAGATTTAACTCCAAACTCTCAATGATGGTTTTTAATATCAAGCTGACAGGAAAACAAGAGGAAAACAATAGGAAAATACAAGGAAAGAGTAGCTTGAAAATGAAAGTGACAGAGGAAAATAAGGTGAAAATCCAGCATAAGTGTTGTGAGCAGTGTCATGATTAATTGTAACCGTTGAAAAGCCAGCTTTCTGTGAGGCAGTGTAAAAAACCCTGCACACTCATCAATTCTTTTTCATTAAAACCAATGAGTCAACGTCTTCATCAGTTTATTAAACCCAGTGTTTATCAGTTAACTATCCAAATGATAGACGGCCATTAGTTACAGTGTGGGAAAATAGGGTTTGTCTCTGGTACATTGATTGCATGTGGTCAAACAAGATCTTCATAGAAAACTACTTATGCTAATGAGAACAATTGATATGTCTTAAAGATATCAACAAGAAGTGCTACAAACAACTACCACAGATAACAACAACAATAAGAAAACTTCCCAATTTTAAGTCAATATTATGTTTGCCACATTGCAGTACAGCTCATCACCTGAATGAGTGACTGAAACAGTGTGCCAGATTTTCCTTACACATGAGGAACTGAAATAAACTTAAATCTAGGTTATCTTCTGTAAACAAATGTGCAATTCTCATTTTGGAGGGATATGTAAAACTTCTCTACCACCACATATACTCACATGTAACCTTACCTCTTTTTGTATAGTATGAACCCTGAGTTTTGAAAGAAATTATTTTTTGCAAACCTTCTGAATTAGGGAACACAAGCTTCTGAAGAATGCTGGTAGGCTTACTACAGTAAAGAATTTGGTGTTAAGTAGTATAGTAAGATGTTTTAACTCTTTGACTGCTATGGCTTTTCCTCAAGCTCAGTAAAATGGTATGATGCAAGTTAAGAGCTGGCCAACTCCACTCCAGCAGGAGTTATAATCAAGTCAGTTTATGACTTGAGTGTCATTCAGTAACATCAAGCATGGCTACTTAAATAACAGGCAGATGTATAATTAGCAGTCAAATGACTACAGATGCACTTGTATGTACTATTTACAGAAGGACTGGAAGGAACAGATGTTTGATTACATTGCTGTAAATGAAAGACAGAATCAAAACTACAAAAACAGTGTGATAAAGTTATACTACTAGTGCTGGTATTCATTAACACTGCTTAGATATGATAGATACATATAGATAGGCAAATGGATAGAAATATGTAAAGGATAGGAAAGCAGGTAGAGACTACTTTGATTATGTTGCATCAAATGGAAGACAGTGTAGAGAAAACAGTGTGATACATAAAGTTCAAATCAAGAGGACAATTTCAAGCTGGAGTGTTTTGTATGAGGTCAGCAACACTGGCAGGAAAGAAGCAAGATAATGCTACTTAAATTACTAAATGCATGTAAGTTCTCAGAACACCAAGAAAATGGAATAATGGAATTTAGCTAAAGTGACACATACAAAAGAAATATAACATTAAAAAATAGCAATGAACTTTAAGATACATTTAGAAAATTACTTCTTCCCAACCAAGAACTTTACATGTATGGCAGTGAAATGATTGATGACAGAAAGGTTGACAGGATAAAAGGAGTTGAGACAAATATGGTATAGTTCAAAAAGAAAAGTACGTAAATGAATAAGTAAATAAGTAAACAAGAAAAATAAAACAAAAATAAAATAATAATCAAAGTAAGAGGATTAAATTAGTGTTATCAGTAAAATTTTCTGGAACCAACCAAATGATTTTCATATAAAATAGTGCATTTGTATCCTCGGGAATACGGTATATCCTTGAAATAACAAACAATTAATTTTGAGAAAACCAGCTTCCTATATCCAGTGGGTCTTACTGTGAGGCATTTTAACACACTGGTTGTTCTGAAAGGGAAGTCATTAGTTAATATATCATGTCCAAATACTGGTCGCTCTTACTTTAATTTTTTGCTTTAGTGAAAACTGGTTTGTTATATGCAATTGCTTCTTATGAGACTTTGAGGTTCTCTATTTTTGCTTCTCTTAACAATAAAAAATGTTAAATGCAAGGTTTGTTCAAACATTTGTTAAATCAAGACTTTAGTGCATTCCCATGTATGAAGAAGTATCTATGGTAATGAATGTTTTACTCTCAGCATAACCAAACATACCAGTCACCTGAAATAAAAGTGATTACTGCATTACATAGAGAACTGTCAACCTCAAGAAGGAAAAAAAATAGGATCATGATAGTAAACAGGACATGAGCAAGTGTTACCAATGGTTTGTGCATGTGCTCACAGTGGAGAAAGTTATACAGTAAAGTAGCTACAAGTAGGCCTAACAATCCAAAAAGATCTAAGTACTGGTAGTTTACAGGCACAGTAAGTACTGTAAATTTCATCAAATGTACTTTAAACCAGCAACAGCCTTACACTTTTCTCTTTAAATCACTCTTGGGATTCACAATCAAATGGAATCTGATTCAACATGGTTCAAATTAATAGATATACACATTTGAAGTTTGCAAATGTTGTAAATCTATGGAGCTGTTATAAAAGGAAAACTCAATAGTTACCCAAATCACATCCCATATTAGTACAAATATTGTTTATTCCCAAACAAGAAAAAAAAATTGACATCTTCATAAACATGTCATGAGGTAAAGGAAACACAGCAAAAGGTTGACTTGCAAAACTTGGGCAGGACTTCTCCTCTCAACAGAGAAACTTTTGAGCACAACAACAAATACCATCAACTGAGATATTTCAACAAGACATTAAACATAAAATGTATCTGTGTTCAAATAAGTAATCATGTAAAAATACATTTGTATAGAGAGCTAAAGCTTTCAACTCAGACTGGAGTTATGAAACATACATAACTCATTCCAGGGCAATGCAAAGATGGCTACTATATCCTATCTCTCCAGCTTGAACACTGAACATGTAGCTTAACTCTGCACCAGATGGCACAAAATCATTCTGCATGATACAGAAGTAATGTGTACTCCTGTTAAAATGTATTCTATAGCAGCCAATCACCACTGACAGAGCCAAATTGATATTGTAATCTTTAGCAGTAACTGCAGGAGAAAACAAAGACAACTCAACTGCAGATGAAGGTAATAGAACACCTTAACTAAACAGTGATTATTTTGCCACAACATAGGTATTAGTTCAAAAAGATAACCAATGTAACCCACAGATGATGTGAATAAAAATATTTTAAGTATAAAACAGACATCCTAGGCGAATCATGTTTCCACAATGTATTCCTTCATAAAAATAAATTTACAACAACCCAAAATGAATGCAGTGAATACATAGGTGCTTAAATGGTCTTACTGAGCCTTCTTAGTGGCCCCTCGGTTCTTCCAGGCCAATATGAGCTTGTAGGCAAAGATCAGTGTGAAGATGTGCACCTGCATGGCCACCAGGATGAAGCTATACCATAACACACTGATTGGGTAGCCCTGAGGAAGAGACAAAAGCATTATCAAAATATCAGACTTCTCATTTGCAATCTATATTTTCATGCCTGGTATCATATTAGCATTATTAACAATGTGAAACAAGAACATATGAAAACATTCAAAATATCAGAATATCAAAATATCAGACCTAACATTTGCAAGATACATTTTCATGCCTGGTTCCATATTGGCTTTTATGAAATTATTGAACATGCAGTAATGAAGTTCAGTATCTTAATTTGACATTCTCATCTTTGAGGCATAATGGGAACACTAATAAATTGACCTGAGGTAGAATAAATTTGCCACGAGAGGATTTCACAGTAGATCAATCATAAGTCACTCATGGACACGAGCTGGACAATTCAACAATGGGAGTTTCCAGAACTAACCCACCTGATGTCAACACTGCTACATGTCCACTACTTATAGGGTACTTGACTAGTCATAGAGAAATAAAATATCTTACAGTTGGTCATGAAAGAAGTTCCTCTGTCACGTGCAGGAGAATAAATGTCAATACATCAGTAAACTGTAAATAAATATCCACAACTCACCTGCCATAACTGAAGACCTTGAGGTTCACTCTCAGTACAGTATTCAACAAATTCTTTAAAGTATATCATTGCAGCTAGTAGGATTGGTACTGTTGATAGAAGGTTAACAAGGCCAAAATATATCTGCAAGGACAATAAACATTTTAAGTGTGCAGCTTTTCACAAAACAAGTTTTCAGTCACTGCTTAAAAAAATTGAACTGTACAAGTTTATATTAAGTTACTGAGTGAAGAAAAATTCTAGTTACTTTGCTATAGGTACAGAGAGTGTTTGGATAACCTCTAAACATAGATATATTACATATTGAAGTCCATACATACATAATGCACATTAGCAAAGCTACAGAATGTTCAAATAATCTCTGACAGGGAGAAATATTTCTTTCTCTGTATTAGTATAAATAATGTAAGAAGAGGAAGCTAGCAAAGGACAACATAAAACAATGAAAAAAAGGCCCACTTAATAGCCAGTCTCCTTGCCAGGTCTGAGAAAGTTAGCCAGAAGAAAGAGATAAATGTTTTGAAACCTCCCTCTTAATACAAAAATTATGTATTGGTCTAAAAGAAAGTTTTTTTAAGCATTATTATCTAATTTTGAAGTGAAAAACATTTATTACCTACAATACACTTTTAGGAGCAATAAAGAGGTTTATGATTGTATCAATGTTTTTCTTTAAATAAAGAAAATTTTCTAATAATCACGTAGAAAATATTTCAAATGATTTTTCTTAAGTTCAAAAAGAAAATAAAAAACTTTTTATGATTAGAAATATTATTACAAATTTAAACATAATCAAATCAGAATTAAGAGAAGAGAACTGACATAAAATATATACACTAGTTGTAAAAGGTAAATTCTTTTACATTTTCACTTTATACATAAGTGAAACATTTTTATCATCTATGCTGCACTCGTAGGAATTCTAAAATTACTCACAATTATATATGTGTTCTACTTTAAATAAAGAATATACTAAAACAATCAGGCAATGATATTTGAAGTGAAATATTTTTTTTATCTCTATCACACGTCAGGATCTGTACAAAATATTTACAAAATTTTGAGATTAAAAATTTTCCTCCGAGCTTATTTCTTTGAGGCTCATGATCTGTGCAACAGGCTCAGATGAATACTCTTTCATTTTACCTATAGATATTAACAAAAAGAATGAATTATCACAAGATATTATTGTGCAATGATACATCATGATGTGGAAAAAAGTCAGTATGTACAGGCTATCATATACATACTATGCATACATACAATCTGCAATACAAATGAGCAACATGATTATGACCAACCTGGAGAAGCATTATCCGGTTTTTCCTGATGGCAGTGAGGCCAAGGAAACTTGCTAAGGATCCCAACAACCATATGTATTCCCACTTCAGTGGCTGCAGGAGAAAAAAAAATCCTCAAAATATGATATAAAAAAACAAATAAAATGAATATCATAACAATATATGTATATGTCAGAGTAAGAGTGGATATGATGGTGCTGTTGCCAATGTAACTCTTTGGTGGAATATTGTACGTGATGCTCATATAATATTGAAACAAAATAAAGTGGAAGTTTTAGCACTGTACAAGGAATGGATATCCAGGCATAGTGAAAAAAAAAAAGAAATCCAATCAATATTATCTTATGATGTGTGATTGAAAGATATGGCATGAGCAAATACCCCTGGCTATCAGAATTTATTTAATAATAAGTTCCACATTACTACCACAAAATGTTTTTTGCCTGGAAAGCAGGTTCTTTTGCAACACTCATATCACAAATGTTGCTAACTTACCTGTGGGACTTCTAGCTCTTCAATTTCTAGGATGAAGATGTCAAGTCTGTCAAGAATATCTGGAACCATCTTGATCACCATGAGGAGTGCCAACAGGAGGTGGGAGAACACACATTTCCGTAACCGACTCTTGTTCAGGGCACTACACAATGGGAATCAGACGCATTGCAATCATTAAATTGTAAAAACTTATACATATATACAAACTTAATAATATGCTTACATCAAAATAAGCAATCAACATCACAGAAATGTCACTTCACATACTCTCAGGGATAAAAACATTAGAGCACAATTCACCAACATAGTAGCAACTTGCTGGTGACTGGTTATCAGTAAACATGCAGACATAGGTTCAGGAATGCTGGGCATCTTGCTTCATTGGTTAATTGAATATCATTCTCCTAATATGTAGTCTGACTACAACAACTGCAAATGGTCACTCAACATAATTTTCTTTTATATAAAAATGGAGCTCAATTGTTCCTGGTACATAGTTTAACACTAGTTTCTTAATACCTACAAGAGAAGCAATGTCTCTACATGCCAGTAAATGTCCAATACATGAAAAGTAGTGAGTTGTAGAATAATAAAGCATTCAGAGATAACTTGGTAAAAAAAAGTAATGGGTGAGAAAGATAAGAAAATATGCATTAAAGAATAGCATAGTCATGTCGTAACAGTGAGAGAACATATCCCTGTTCTGCAGGAGGACTAAGAATAATATGTCATCATTACTGTGGACAACTTTACATGCCTCCATGCTTCCATAAGACAAAGATCTCCTCCTTGTTCTCTTGTGAGTGAATATTACATTGTCTCCTTTATAATACTCCAACAAAATTATTTGATCTCAACACAGTATCACAGTGAAAAGTTTATTCTTAGAAAGAAACCAAAAGAAAACAAAATACTTCTTCCTCCTAATCATCTAATTATACCAGAAATAACTGAACTTGTGGTCTTTTGAAAGAGAAAATAAATTACTTCATCAAGAGAAAGTAATAATGATTTATGTAAGCTGGCATTACAGTTTCATGATACCAATTACACACATCTTCTATACGACATCATTCCACCACCACCACCATCATCATCATCATCGTCATTTCATTTGTTCTCTTAGTTTTGCTAATAGGATTGGATAGCATGTGAGTCACTTCCACTTTTAATGTTCAAGATAATTTTCTTTCCTAATGTTCATTGTGTTTGTCTTTTTCCACAAGGCATCAACAAGTCTTCAGTTTTTCCATTTGTCTCTCTCTCAAAGTATCTCTAACAATAATTCTCTTCTAAGCACATGGTCCTTCTCTTTTTTCTCTCTTCATGAAGTGAAAATATCACCTCAATCTACATACCTATATTATCTCCCCATTACATTCACCACATCTTCAGTTTTCCAACCTCGTCTCTCCAAACAATCTCCATCTAACATGATTTTTCTTGAGAGTGTACCTCCCTCTTCCTTAAGCTTCCATATCATCATTTTAGTACATCCATTACATCATCCTTTGTATCATCTATCAATCTATCCACTCATCTCTGCTGCAGCTGATTCCACAACAAGATTACCAAACTGACATGAAGCACCTTCTTTCTATTTAGATGGCTGGGAATGATCTATTCATAAATTAAGTATCTTCTGCATACTTAGTAATAAGAAAACAAAATAAATTGAAATAACTAAGAAAAGTATGTGAAGTAAAATAAAAAAAATAAAGTAAAATATAAAGAAATTATAAAAAGCACACACACTTACTCACACATACACACTTCAATTTCATATTTCCATTACACTGTTTCTAGTGCAAAAGAGTGCTGAATAATCCTTGAAGTGATTGGGTATATTTGTCTGCTCTAAATATCCTAGAAGAGTGATCCACTTTGATTACTTTTAGTCACAGCATTATCTATCCTGGCAATATGATGCATAGCATGGAAAAAACATAAAAAGAAATCCAAATGAATAAATATATAGTCCATTGGGATGAGACATGAATAAGTTGATGTACAGTATAGTGTCATGCCTCCGAGTCTCATCACCTGAAATACTGTCATGTTATTATAAGGATCCATTACTTTTCACACATCTGTCTAACACACCACATTAATGAGAAAAGAAAAATCAACTCATAATACTGAACGATACAAAGCAAAATTTGGTAATTCTGATTAGCTTCAAACTCTATGCCTACAGAAATTAATCTAAAAAGAATTTAAATAAAGCTGTCAAAAACTAATCAAGAAATATCAATAACTAGTATGATGCAAAGAACCAGAAGTAACAAAGGCGACTTCTCTAGTAAGGAGCAAGTTAATATTCATCATGCACAACACCACACAAAGATCAGGAACACTGTTATCAAGCACTATCACACGAGTGACTACTTGTCATGTCCAACAGTCCTTACTCTCTACATGTTACTGCAATATTTCTACATCCATATTTCACTTTTAATAAGACCTGAAGTATTGACTGAGAAACAGAGATTATCTTCCTATTCTGGAGCACATCTTGCCATGATATAAGATTTTGTGGCACAGTTTGGCACAAAATATAATGTGCTGATATATAACATAATAATTTGGCATCTGTTCTCCTGTACTGGGTGTTTGTGTGAATGATTCTGTCTCAACGCTTATCTGTGGATTTCAGTTACACTTGTTCTTTCGTAAACCATCATCATGGGCCATACAAGTGTTAGCTTTTGTTTTCCTTTCCCAAGAACACTCCACAAAGCTGATCCAATTGTGACCTGACTGTACTCAATCTGAACAATTGTTGTTGAGATGATATACAAACCTACCACTTCTCTGGCTCAATGCACTGACACAAAAGGAGTGCCAGTCTGGTGAATTTATTCAAATTATCATGAAGATTTTTTTCCTGAGATATGTGCAAGGCCTAAGAGGTTTCTTAACAATTTGCAAAACTGATATGCAATTTCATATCTTTTTGTGATTGGAAATATGTCTGTGCACAGTGTTCTCCTCAGCAGTGATGTCATGTTCCACAAAATGTTCCAGACACAGAAAGGAGTATTGGAATCTATCTTTACCTATCACATGTCTGTATGCACTTAATACAAGGGAATACATTAGTCAATATATTAATTTCTATTCAATTTTTACACCAACAAGAATTATGATGGGCTTTATGACATCAGTACTTTTGACACAACTGTGTGTACTTAGTGTTTCTCAAGCACCTTGACTGTTCACTAATGAAAATACATATACACGTGTATAAGAAAAACTACTGCTACACAAAGAAGTAGTACTCTACTACACACTTGCAAGATATTATCTATTGTTATATTAATGGATTAGATCTTGAGCTCTTGTCAGTGAAAGCACTTACACCTTGTGGATGTTTGCTTATCTTCTTTGTATTTCAACACTTATTCATGTACAGTATTCTCAAAAAGAAAAAAAAATCTTTTACAGTTATAGCTTATTTTTACAATTGCAGAGACAACTAAAATATGGAAGAGTGCTTATGATGAATGTCTTAATTATTTGTTTCTTTTCATAAAGCACATGCTTTGCATTCTTACAAATATCTTCAGTCTAATATTCTGTACCTATCATATCTTTCTTCCCATTGCCTTTTTCCCTCTCACCCTTGGAGGAGGTGTCAAATTTAATTGTCACGCTCAGCTCTGAAGTATCATGAAAATTATTTCAAGAAACATCTGAAGGCAGGATAAATCAGCCACTGCTAGGGAGGGAACCCTGGTGTGTTACCCAAAGTAAACATGTTACCAATCTCGTCAAAATAATAACTAAGGTCCTGTTCTCTAGTAACTTGATTTTAATTACAGTATAATTTGTTCTTTCATCCATACTTGCTGTGTTTCAATAAATGCCTGTACTTCACCTACTTTCCTCTTTTCTGCTTAGCTCCATTCACACTCCACCTCTTCCAACCCCATCACTGTCTCCAGTGTAATATAAGTAAGATATTACTTAAAACATCTATATGAAGCATTTCAATAAAATAATTTTGATAAAATAAAAGTAATATATGACAAAGTACTGTATTCATAATAGTGTATCTCTGACCATTTCTAAAAATGCAGAATATATGACATCAATGATTGTCAGAAGCTTTGGATACACAAGATACAAGGTGAGAGGTGAGACAAGTATCCACCAGTAGTGTGTGTGGGACAGAGGGCTTCAACTAAAAGATGTCTGTGGCAGATCAATGATCTTGTATTTATAGAAAATCTGAAAGGTAGTGTGCTGAAATATTCAAATTCTTTTTAGTCTTTTTTGGTTGAACTATGGCTAAAACTTTCAAAATAGCATTAATGAAGAGTTTCTTATCTCTCTGAGACTGATGAACATTTTCTCTTAACAGCTGCAATTTTTGGTTGAGGCAAATCTGTTAATAGCTCATCATGAACATCAAACACATGGATATCATAAGTGGCTTAAATGTTTTACATATTAAAAAAATATAAAGAATTTTTTAAAACTGCATTTCTACATTGCAAAATCAAACATTAAGTTTTAATCAATAAACTTCTTTTACTTAAGAACACAACAAAGTATTACATGTGTCATGCCTGAACTACATAAGCACTTTCATATAGATTTGCTACAAAATTATTGGTGAGACAAAACATGTACTAACTTGAAAAGTAAACACTAGTACAGTATGTGTATATGCGGAGAAAGATATAAAAAAATCTAGAAAAGAATACTTTAGCTTTCTGAACTGGGCACTACATATTCTATGGTGTGTTGGGCAGGAGTGGCCACACTGCACTTTTGTAGTACTGTATCAATTTCAAAGTTACTCAGTGCAGTTTGTCAGAGAGAGAGAGAGAGAGAGAGAGAGAGAGAGAGAGAGAGAGAGAGAGAGAGAGAGAGAGAGAGAGAGAGAGCAATGAACAGTTACACAAAACACATTATGGCGATGGTAAGTCATGTAGGAGTGCAGTGGCCATGCTGTGTGAGTGCTATGCTAAACTGTGTGATGTGTAACACTACAGTGAACAACTGACATTGAATGTAACTCTCCCAGAAGCTTCTGACTTTACTTAAGTAGCTTCTGTTTGTCTCACTGGCCACCCCAGAAAGCTGCCACACAACATTATATGCACTGCCATATTAAGAATCTTACTATCTAGTACAAATTCTAAAAGATGTAGTAAAGAAATAGTATCTTGGACTATAATATGACAAAGACAAGTAGTCACCATATGACTTACAATTCTGAAATAGTCTTCTTTGGAGGCCAGCTGCAATAACCAAAATCTTATTAGATACTAAGCATCATTAAAGATGAAACAACTCCCTACATAAATCCACTCTTTGGTCTGTATGATGAAAATATTGAAATCATACACACGTAAGCATCATCACCATAATTCTATCTAGTAGTACCCCTATTTTCCCTTTAAAGGGCTAGACAGTTTATGAGTCCTCCCAATACAGACCACACACACACACACACACACACACACATAATCTGACAGCCCCTCAAGTGTAAGGTCAAGTAAGAAATAAAGATTTAGGAGAATTAATTTAATAGAGTTTTTACTGTCTGTATACAAGAACATGTAAATATCATATAAATTTGAAAGTAGGTATATAATTTTCTAAACATATCATACACATGAATATAGTGTTTTATCATATAGTATGTGGACAATAAGCACTAATGAATGAAGAGCGTAATAAATCATTAAAAAGTGTACCTTTATCCATGCAGCTTCATCATGTCTAGTCGAATTCCCTCCCCCTCCATAATAATTCTGGATGCTTGCCCCTCACCACCATCTTGCTAATGCCACACTCACAGCTATAGTCATCAAGGCCACTCATCATGCATCTCATTACTTCCACTATAATTTTATGATTTTCCATGATTTTTTAATCCTGTGATATACAATATAACAAGCAGTGTATTCTGCAACCAAACCTAACATTCTTGCAGTATGAAGAGCTTGAGCTACACTTGTTAAGTTCTGTCTCTATTTTTATATCTATTCTCAAGTCTTTCCTTCAATTCATGTATGATCCTTGCCTCAATCACCTCTTCCTCATTCATTTCACATTCTGTCTACAATACTGTTGTGAGTATTTGGCCTGTTTGTTTATCTGGCTGTTTACTTTCTGGAATGATAAAACTAACATGACTGCATGCAGAATGAATAACCCAGAATAAAAACTAAAAAAATTAAAAAGAATTCCATCAAAAGTTATCAGTTAAAGACAATGCTTCAAAAGGCAAAGTACACTTTTGCATGCATTTTTTTTTCCTAGGGTATGCATTTGTTGGGCCAAACAGCATGTTTCCTGTGAGTAGCATCAGGGCCAGTAGTGGTGGAGAGGCACCCACCATGCAATCACTTGGCACAGTGTTATCTTTAGGTAACATTATGGTGCATGACATCCCAAAATAGTTGGTGGTTTATCTGCCGGGGCAGCTAACCATGTGACGCAAGAATCTGGGAGCTATTTCTCTTACATCACTAGATAACCCAATGCAGTACTGGCAAAGTTCAATTAACTCCCATAAAAACCTCTCCTGATCATATCCAAATAAGGAAAGAAGCTCTAGATAAGAAACCTGGATACTTAAATCTTAACTTGAGCTTGCTGGGATCTGATCATCCAGCTTGTGGCTGTAATGTACTGACACAAGGCACCATGACAGCTGCAACATGTGAAAGAGGGAGAGAGACATGCATACAATTAAAACAAGTTCCCCTACCCACCTACTACAAGGAAATGTATAGGAAGTATTTGTCTGTGGAATAAAACCTAGCATTAATCTCTGGCACGAAAATTAAATTAAATCAATAAACAAATAAATAGGATAAATAAATGAATAAAAAATGAAAATGGATGTAGTGGCTAGATCTATTGTAGTGAATGAAATGCCAATAAAAGGTGAGCAAAATGCACTTTGACTTTGGTGATCTCTTGGTTTAACTCGTTATGTGGTGGACATATGTTATTTTACTCATTGCCAGTGGTCCAGTACCAATGGCAGCCTGTCATGGCCATCTATCCTGCCTTCAGATAAAATTTCAGTGTCTATATCCCAAATGAGTTGATCCATTAACCAATAATAATAAAGAAATGACAATAATGCAGCAGAAATACCTACCAGCACTACAGGCCATGAACACTGAACACTGAACATCAACACTAGGGTCATGTAATGTTTTCCTAAGAGCAATACTATTGTGCTATCTACACTCTTCATTGCCAGACTACTGTTAACATTTATGAAAGAAATGTTCACTTCTAAGGAAAGATATGTTTATTACTGGAACTTTTAAATAAGCTTTAAATTTGAACACAATGAGGTGACAAGACAAAGAGAATGTCTGGCAGGGAAGAATAACATGCTGCTCATGAACACATTCAACAAGTTACTAAAGCTCTCTCCCTATGCAAATTTGGGTCACTACTAGTGTTCATGCATTTATTTAAATTCATCCTGTATATATTGGAATTCCTTCCTGTTAATCAGAATAATGCAGGTGCATGCCTAGAAACAGTTAAACTAACTTGTTGCTACAACCCCCAGGTGTCACCCTGTGATGTAAATGTGTACTAATCTTTTGTCGTAGTGGGCACAGGTTACAGTGATTCTTTCCTTGGCCAGGTGCACAGTCAGCGGTCTGGCTCAAGGTACTTTGGATTGCATCTACTGGCTTCCTTGTCTGTTAGTATGCTTCCTGCAGGCTGCTGGCACGCAAACCTACTCTTTTATGCAAGAAACATAACTGACAAAAATAAAACAGCAAATATAACTTTGAATAATATGTAACAAACAAAACACTCTATGGTATGTTGCTATAGATGATTCTTGTAAGGAACATCTCTTATTTCAAAAAGAGAAGATCAACCCTTTCTTTCCAGTATTCAATGAGTGCACTAGACTGATTAATGTGCCCAGCTGTTTCTCCGGCCTGGCCCGACCCTGGCAGTGAGCACCCTGAGGGCAAGACAGCCCCCTCGGGCCAACCAGGCTCAGCTGCAAGGCCAAGGAGTGAACGTGTGAGGGAAGAAAGAGTGTGCGTGTGCGGTGAAGCAGATGCCAGGAATACTGTCGGGTCAGGCATCGTGTTTCTCACCTAATCTGGTAATGCGGTGCCACGGTCTCCCTGTGCAAGAAGTCCGTGCCATCCGTGCCGCTCACCATGGGCCCTTCTCGAGACGCCATCCTGCCCTCCTCCGCCCCGTGTGTGGCCTAGCGAGGGAGGCAAGGTCGAGTGAGTGGGTCAGACGGCGGGCGCGTGGCTCTCCGCCCACTGCTGCAGCCTGAGCCACTGGCACTAGTGGCACACTGTCACCCGAACGCCGGTATCCAACAATAATAAGTGACGTCACCAGCGGAGGATTTTGTTCTACAGAAAACTGAACCTCGTCCTCAATTTTACGGGGGGACTATAGTTTTTGCCGCTCCTTGTTGACTTTTCTCATTTTTTTTCTCTCTCTCCATCGATCTATGACGATGATGTATACAGAGTCTTCTATGGATTCTTAAGCAGCTTTGTGTTATGGTGCTTGTTATTTGAGAGCAGCAATGTGACTCTTGGTTTTATAAAATAGATTCTCTGTACTTGTGCAGTGCTTGTTCTCGTATCCAGGTGCGTTCTGAGCGGCATTTATGTTTATCCTTAAATCCTACCTTGTTATTTTTTTCTCCCACCATACATACATGAGATGCAGGTGATATATCCAATGCAGAAACATCTGTCAGATAGTTAGCTAATTCTCAGACCTCAGGCACTCGCTACACGCTGATGTAAAATGAAGGGAGAGCGATTGAGTTAACGTGGATGAAAGATAAGGCCACCATTGAGTAACTACATGTAATTTATTAAGGCTTAATTAATAAAAACAAAGTTAAATGTCTAGAAGATGATTGGTGTGGCTGTGGTCAGCTTGGTGGTATCCACGTCCGTGCGACGTGGCTCCAGCAGGACACAGTGGATCAAGCAAACCACTTTGCTTTGTCACCATTTTCAGAAGTCATAGATCTAATTTGTCAGATTTTACTGGATGTGTTTCATATTTATTATTAGAACCTTAAGGATACCCTTAAAACCTTTGAAATTTCAAGTAGTAGAGACTGGAGAGATCTTTGAATGTAGGGAAACTTGAGGAATCAAAGTATTTCACAAAAGGGTCAAAGTTCCGAGAAAGTGCTCTTCGTAAAATAACTGGACGAACACAGCTTCTGTAGTTTCTTGTCACAATACAAAGAAAGAAACAAAGATTGTATTACTTTGAGGTGGGCTGAAAGTTAAATGATATACTGTATGTACACAGTATGAATAATTCCATGTCATCTAACTTGTGAGATTATTGTAAGGCGCTTTCAATTTTTATGAAGATTATTTTCAGTATCCACATAGATAATACAGGATATTTCTTTTCTTTCTTTCAATGATGACAACGTAATGTAATCATGATACAGTAATCAGCAATGCGAATTGAAATGTCCTTGAAAACATCAGGGTTTCCTCTACTAGATCATGTTGAAAGCAATTCAGACAAAACGTTTAAAGGTTCTAAGATGCGGTCTCGTGGCCTCCAACCTAAACCCCGATGTTCCACTTGACCCAAATGTCAAAAGTAGAGATAATGGATGACAGACAGATGACACACGAAAAACTATTAGTAGCTTCAAAAGTACGAGTTCTGATCCTTCTGGTGCACAACCCCGTGGCCGGAACAGTACAGTTTATGGCATTTGATCAGTAAAATAATATACATCTTTTGTTAGTGAATCTGCAGTGTTTTATTATGATTCTATGTCATATATTACATTACAAAATTTAAATATCACTTTATTAAACATAATAGTAGCTATAAGATATTTGCTTACACCTCGACACACACACACACACACACACACACACACACACACACTAACAAAAGATTAAATTTCAATGACCTTCGCTGCAAGACAATTTCTATGTTAAAAGAAAGCTAATTGAGCTAAGATAAAATCCAGATAAAAAAGAAAATTATAATAACACCAACAAC
>CM035197.1:14588388-14602089 GCA_020233015.1 Callinectes sapidus | reverse complement strand
ATTCAGACTCTTTATTTTCACCGAGGTGGCTTTTGCACATTAATTGTACTTTTATTACAAATCTCTACATGCAGTATCAAATGAAATAAAGAATAATAAAAAAAACAATAAGAAGGAACTACCAGAAGGCAAAACTTCAAGTGATAAAGTACAAGGATGAGAGAGAGAGAGAGAGAGAGAGAGAGAGAGAGAGAGAGAGAGAGAGAGAGAGAGAGAGAGAGGAGGGGGGGATGGTAGTGAGGGAACTGAAAACATGGTAAACACAGCACAGAGGGAATGTCACTTAGTCATTTTTTTGTTGAGTAAATAATTCACTTAGGAAAGGAAAAAAAAAAAAAAAAAACTCGAGGAAAGAAAATATTTACAGTGGGACATAAATTTGAGCTCTTTACTGATGAGAGAGTTGAGCAAAGGACCGCATACTGAATCACCTCTTTTATCAAACGCCTCTGTCATCTTAAGCTTTAGTCGTTGGTGTTGGAATAATTGTAGTGTGAACGTACCGATAAGAATGAATGGAATAATCATAGTATTAGTGTACCATCGTGTTATCTTTGAGAGGAAGAAGAAGAAGAAGATGACCGAAAATGGAAGGTGTATAGGAAAATGTGAGAGGAAAGAGAATAAAACTGGGAAAAAGAACAGATTGAAATTATTATGCTCTTTTAGAAGCTTTTAGTGTAAGGGTGGGATAGGGAGAAGGAGGTAGGAAAAGAATGAATAATGATAAGAAGACAAAAAGATTACGAATAAGAATAGGAAAAAGAAATCGATTGGAAAGAGAAGGAAGAGAAGGAAAAAGATAGGAAAAAGAAGGAAAAGAAAGAATAAGAGTAGAGTTATCCACCTATTCATTCATCCATTCATTCATTCATTCATTCATTCATTCTCTTCTCCATCAGCCATTCAGATCATTCATCCTTCAACATTTTACCATTATTATCCCTTCTCTCCTCTCCTCTCCTCTCCTCCTTCCCTTCGTCCTTGCCAGACCCCACCTACACGCCTCACTATCTTCAAATCTCTCGTCCACTACACTACATTGTACTGACCACGCTCCATTACTTCCCTTCCATCACAACCTCCTTTACTGATATTATTATTCTCTTCACAGTTCCTTGCTTCTCTTCTTACTTCTTCTATCTTGTTCTTGTTCTTGATTCTGTTACTGTTCAGCCTTCATGTCGCAGTATAATATAGTAGGCTCGTATTTTCAAACACTTCTGTGCCTCGCCTCAACTATTTTAAAACGCTTAATTTAAATTTATACGAGTTTTGAATTTTGTTTACAATTCCAGAGGCAGATCGACGAGGTTTTTGCTTTATTTAGTGGAATAAAAGTCATGGAAATCCTGCTAATCATCTCCATGGCCCTGGAAAATAGTCGTGGTGAAAGAACAAAACGTTTCTGAATAGAGACTCCACATGCAGTCCACAAGAAGCTACAAGTCTGCTGCTGTTTGTTCTTGTTTTTTTTTTTCTTTGTGTTTATTCTCATCATAAATCCTTTGCATCTTCTTCCTGATTTTCTTCTCTTCTTCCTCCTCCCTTTCTTAATTCCTTCATCTCCTCTTCCTAATTGCTTATCTTCTTCATCTTTTCTTACTCTCCCTCCTTCTCCCCCTTCTCCTTTCTTGACTCACCAAAGGTTATATCAACAAAATAAAACTTTGACACTTACACTGACTTCACGCGGGGAGAGAGAGAGAGAGAGAGAGAGAGAGAGAGAGAGAGAGAGAGAGAGAGAGAGAGAGAGAGAGAGAGAGAGAGAGAGAGAGAGAGAGAGAGAGAGAGAGAGAGAGAGAGAGAGACCTCATGTCCTTGTCAAGACACAGCTATAATATAACAAGAAGAAGAAGAAGAAGGGGGAAAAAATAATATTCCCAAACTATCAAGGTAACTAAAAAGGATATGTGTGTACGTCAGGAAACCGACAACGGAAGGCTGAGTGGAATACTAAGCGATGCAATAAAGAAAGGAATCCAAAGAGCCGAGTCTGTACAAAAGGTCTGCCGGGGTTAAGGAAAATTTACGTAGAAATGATTAGTAGAGAGCGAATATAAACGTGCGTATATGTGACTAGCTAAGGAGGAGGAGGAGGAGGAGAAGGAAGAGAAAGATGTAAAAACGAAAGAGATATTAAAGGGGAAGAAAGATAATTAAATCAAGAAAAGATGGAGTAAAAACGAAGGAAAAATAAATGAGGGAGTTGAGAGGGAAGAGAGTTGAATTAAACTGAGAGAACGTGGATAAATATGGAAAATATGATGAAAGAGAAGAAAGAGGCGTTAGACTGAGGAAAGAAGGAGGAAAAGAAGAAGAAAAATTAAGAAGATGAATGAAACGAAGAAACAAGAAAAGATAAAACGAAAGAAGAAAAGATGATTACAAAAACAGATGAAAGGGAGGAACGACAACAAAATGCGCAGCTGAAATGATACATGGAAAATAGCGAAAAACAAAAGAAAATGAAGGATAAAACTAAACAGAAAGACAGTCAGTAAAAGAAAGGAGGAATGGCAGGAAAAACAGAAAGATAAATAGGAGAAAGATAAAAAGACAAGAAGAGGGAAGAATGAAGACAAGGAGGTAGTGACTAAACGAAAAACAACAACAACAAAAAAAGATAATCACTATATAAATCAAAGGCTAGAACACACACACACACACACACACACACACACACACACACACACACACACACACACACACAAGAGCAGCCAGCAAATTATCACTCACAACAAGAAAACACCATTGCTATGAGAGGAAGACTAAACAAAAAGCAAAAGGCCAAAAAAAGAAGAAGAAAAAAAAAACATAACCTTCTTCCCCGCAACCTTCAACACACGCACACTCCTCAACAGACACACATAAGACAGGGTGGTGGTGCTGCTACACTTACTGTCTATGATGTTGATGGGCTGGCTGTGTTGCGTGCGGCGGGTCCAAGGCGCGATATTAACGTAGTCGTGCATGTCTTCCAACTGGGTTTCCTCCTCGTCCATGCTAGACTCCACGATAGTGACACCATTATCGTCGTGCTGCGTTGGGTGGAGAGGAAGAAGAAGAGGGATACGGTTAGTCTTCATTCACCATTTCTCGTTCACTATCCCCCCGCTCCCCCCCACACTTACATTATAATACAGTAGTTAATTGGTTAGTTTTATTGACCAAAATGTGCGTGTTTACAGTAAAGTGGAAGTGAAAAAATTCCCATTGGTCTAAAATAAATAAAGAAGTATACTCTTTTACAAATATGAATCAAAATATTGTCTTCTTCAAGTATTTTTTTCTTTAGATTAGGCGATGCACAGTAACAAGCATTAGCTAAATAGCTACCAACATTACTACTATATCTAATACAAATACATAGCTTAACATATCGTATAACAAAATATGACCAATCCGTATTCAGAAACGCCTTGTTCTTTCACCACGACAATTTTCCAAGATCAGAGAAACGACTAGCCAGGATTTCAAGACTCTCTTTATAATAATCTAAAAATATTGCCATTCTATCATAATATTACCCTTAAAAACGTGAGTATCTTCAACTAAAGTCTTTGGAAAGCAGTGATGGTGAAAGAGCAGAGTTTCAGAATACGGTTAATGCACTCACACAGACGCGCCCGGGGATAACACAGGGTGGGAGCAAGAGTGTTCCCTGTAGAGGCCTTGGAGTGTGTTTTTGTACTTAGATAAGCAAAGCCGGGTCTCTCTCTCTCTCTCTCTCTCTCTCTCTCTCTCTCTCTCTCTCTCTCTCTCTCTCTCTCTGTCTCTCCGCTACCAAGTACTAATTATAGCCAGCCGAAATTAAGAAGGATAATAAAGAGACGAGCTGTGAGACATAAAAGAGACACACTCACACAACTGTCTCTTTTTATTCACTATGTAAATGCGCCAGGTAGTCTCCGCACCGTCATTTATTTCATCACGTCTCCCGGAGTGTGACACGGTGAAGCGGAGCCGTTTTTTTAGAACCATCGAGCAAGTTTAGCGCAGCGGGAGGCGAGTGACGGGGTGTCTGAGGTGGTGTTGGCTATAATGTAGTCTCTAGGTCATTATTGGAAGCGTTTCTGCCAGCACCTCCGCCACTTTCGATAGAGTTTTAAGAGGGAGGAGGAGTGGTGAGTGTGTCTCTAAGGTTCTAGTGTCAGATTAATAGGATTTCTTCGTCATTAACAAGTGAATTCGGATAATTGTATCAGTGGCCTTTCAAGACGATACTATTTTTGGTTAGAAGTCGAGTAACATATCATACTTTCTTTACTTTGTGTTCAAACCTTTTTCTTTTTATCTGAACTTCTCTGACCTGCTAAAATGATACATCAGTTAACGAGTTTTACTAAGATGACAACCAGTGTAATGAGGGGACATCACGTTCAGAGAAAACACAAATACAATGTACGCAGAGGAAGGCAGAAGTCGAGAATCACACCACAACCTCTTTTCTTTGCTCACACTCCCTCCCCCACCCCCACCCCCCACACACACACACACTTTAACCACTCTATTCACTTAAAAAAGGGAAAAAAATTACCGTGTCAGCTTTTCTAAGGAGACCGTCAACACATCAGAAAAAGTCAAGTGAAGGGCAAATGATATAACTCTGAGTGCGTCTTTTACTCGCTCTTTTCATTGTCGTTGGTCAGTGAATCTCTTACATAAAGAAACCAAAAAAAGGCACCAGAGCTGAGCCAGACCAAGAAGGGACAGGGACGCGGGTTAGATGACTTTAGGTCCCTCAGAATGAACCAGCAGTGATTCACAAGGATAAAGCTAAGATTGAAGCAGCTCGGGGGGACTCAGGTGAAAGGATTAAGGTCAGGATTAGATGATGGGGCATTTTTTGTGCTGTAATGGATGGGTAGAGGATGAATATACTGCAGGGACACGGCAATGAAGGTTGTGAGTTAAGGAGTGTTGGAAAAGGGCACTGTGTGAAGGACGAGGACCGTGCAGAGGAGAAAGGATGCTACGTCAGCCTCGCCAAGGACCTTCTAATGAAACGAGGGTAACAAATCTCATGCACCTCGTTCTGTCCCCCTCCTATCTCCGTCCTACCGTCTATCCTCCGGCACTCTTTCGTTATTTCCTATTCTCTCTCTCTCTCTCTCTCTCTCTCTCTCTCTCTCTCTCTCTCTCTCTCTCTCTCTCTCTCTCTCTCTCTCTCTCTCTCTCTTTCAAAACCGGGCGAGTTAAGTCAGCTCTTATCAGTTGGACAATCACGCGTTGGTCCTCCGTGCCAGTGCAGTGAGCTCAGTTCGTCCTTAAGTGGCTGTGTGATAAGCGTCGTGGTTATTTAGGAGTCTGTAATGATAATAGACAGTGGTTTTTGCATACGCTGCTGACTCACGTAAGTACTCGTATACGTAAATCCCACTGAATGTAACAAAAAAAGGAGAGGATAATGAAAAGCGAGTGGTCAGCTCATGCACGTCAGTTTGTTTTGTGATGAGGGGGCGTGATAAAGACTGACGTGCCGGTTGCCGCTATAGAGTCAGAGTCCAAGGATGCGAGTGAGAATAGTGCGAACAGATCAACAATATTAGCAGAGCCGCTCCGGGTGTGAGTACTTTCTTTGTGCGGATATCATAGTTAGTCTCGCGCAATAGTGGAGTAAGGCACACACACACCATCGCACGCACGCCCTTCCCTTCCGCTGTGCTAAGTTTTGCGGCGTAATATGAAGTCCTCCGCACTGCTTTGGATAATCCCCAGACTGTTAGGCCTTTTAAGGAGAACGTCAGTCGGGCAGTAGATTTGAGGACTTAAAATCAAGGAAAAACACAAAACATAGAACACTGTTAAACGAGTCGATAAGCTTACTTGACTTCTGCCACCCCCCCCCCCTCCACACACACATATACAATGCTTAACTGTCCTACTCTCCACTACTACACGCATTAATCTTCGAGGCACGAGGCGGGAGGCACGAGGCGGGAGGCAGACGCGTCGAGGCTGAATCAAATACTTGGTCACCTCGTCCCTGGCCTTCGTGACCCCAGTGGTGCTGCTCTGCCTAGCCGGCTGCCGGGTAAGCGCCGGGGAAAAGAACGAAGGAGACGAAAAAGAACAACAATAACAAGAATAACAACAACAAGAATAACAAGAGCAAGAGTAACAACAACAACAACAAAAACATCAACAACATGAAGTTAAAGGTCATGAGAACTCGCTCTATCATCTCTGTGGCCTTTTCAAACAGCTGTGGTCATAGAACAGAGCAAATTTTAATACGGAACAAAGACTTACACTTTAAAAATATTACTGATCTGTGAAACCCTTCCTTCTGTCATTAGGAACATTATCAAAGATCACATGAAAGATTAACGGATCTCTACTGAATATTTCTTTCCCTTGATGATACAGAATTCTTGTCAAACTCTCCCTAGATTTCTGATAAAAAAAAAACCTTGCAAATCTCAGTAATTTTCATCACAACTTGGTGAGGGTACTGGTCGAAACACTAAAATATATGAGGATACTGTTTGTTACACTTCATCCCGCGTCTACCTCTGAGTTCTTCGCTCTTCGTATGTATATCTAAGACACAGAACTGCCACTCAACTCATAATCACTCGCACGTCAGCAAAGGCATCAAGTCCGCGTCAAGATTATGGTCTAGGCATGGCATGTGTATCATTAAGATCAAGATTAAGATACGGCTCATGCAGCCTAAAGAAAACAAGTAAATGGAAAAGAAAAACAATGAGAGAGAGAGAGAGAGAGAGAGAGAGAGAGAGAGAGAGAGAGAGAGAGAGAGAGAGAGAGAGAGAGAGAGAGAGAGAGAGAGAGAGAGAGAGAGAGAGAGAGAGAGAGAGAGAGAGAGAAGGGGGAACGAAGTCAGATATAACGGTACTTAAAAATAGACTTAAAGTAGAAAATGCTAAAAAGAGGAGGAAAAGAAGAAGAAGAAGAAGAAGAAGAAGAAGAAGAAGAAGAAGAAGAAGAAGAAGAAGAAGAAGAAGAAGAAGAAGAAGAAGGAAGGAAGGAAGGAAGAAAGGAAGGAAAGAAGGAGGAGGAAAAAAAAGAATGGTAAAAAATATATACACATGTCAAGCAAAAATTTTCCTACTACGAGCTGCTCCAACTGGTGTGTGTGATTTGACTCTAAAGGAAACAGAAAACTCAGTCATTCTCCACACACACACACACACACACACACACACACACACACACACACACACACACACACACACACACACACACACACACACACATACACACACATTGATCAAGAGGTATCTAGATAGGATTCCAGGAGAGCTTAATACATTCACGAGTGAGGCAAGACAGTGGTGACTTTCTTAGTATTGTTTGTTATTGTGGCGCCCTCTCAAGGTTAATGGTGTATTTTCAATTCGATAAAAGGAAAGCATGTAAGTGATGTTGTATGCAAACGTTTTCTTAGCTGTGTTTGTCGGTATGTCTATTCTCTCTCTCTCTCTCTCTCTCTCTCTCTCTCTCTCTCTCTCTCTCTGTTTCTACGCCCCACTTCCCTCCTCGCGGCTCTCCCAGCATTGCCTCGCTTCGCTTCTGTCTGCGTTACTTCCACTGCCGCCCTCATCTGTCTTCATCCCGCGCACCCTGAACTCGCCCATGCTCGTCTGAGGATCGAAGGGGCGGGAGGCAAACAGAGCAGTCCAGTCCTTTTTAATGAAGCAACCGGCGCACACTGCCAGCTTATCTCCTTACGCTGGTATAACTCAATCATTTCCCGTATATTCGCTATGAAGTATATGAGGCTCGCGGTCACACAAGCACGTCTTTGAGCGGGTCGTGCCTCCTCCGCCCTCGAGCAGCTCTTGCCTCCCAACACAAACATCATAATTCAGCGTACACCCATTCCCGCCTCTCATACACAGCCTCCCCCTCACCACGACACACCGCCGCGCCACATACTGAGACGTCCCCAGACACGTTACAACGAGGACGGAAATTGTTGTGTGGTAAGCAAGGAGTGCGTTGGTGAATGACTATACGACATCAATGTTGGAACGCATCTATTTGCTTAGTTCAAGAGACGGTGTTGCTACTGAAGATAAACATCAGAGGCACAGCTAAGTGGTTAGAATTACAATCCCGGTGGTAAATTATGAGTGGTTTGGTGAATGATTGCCAAGAGGAGGTTAGAATGAGCCGATCAATTAGTCAAGTGGAAGAGGCGGTGTCGCTACCGGAGGGAAGATAAACACCAGAGGCGAAGCTAAGTGAAGGCTGAAATTAATCCTGTGACAGCTATAAGCTCTCCGCTTTTAATAAGACTGTCTGGTCTGAGTCAGGGTCTGTATTCAGAAACGCCCTGCTCTCTCACCACGACTATTTTCCAAGGCCACAGAGATGATTAGTGGCGTTTTTCAGAACGTTTCTCCAGTTATAAATGTAGAAATCTTATCACTCTGCCTCTAGAGGTGTGAAAACACCTGAAAATACTCCTGTTTACTTAAATAAAGTGTCTCGAAATAGTGAAAGGGAAGCATAGAAGAGTTTGAGAATACAGATCCAGGAGCTCAGCACTGAGACAGCAAGAATGATCGATTAGAATTACTCAAATAAATCGTAGTAATTTCCATAATTAAAGAGCAATTTAGACCTCGTGGTATCAGAGTTTCTTCAGTTAAGTTTTTTGAGGATTAGTCAAGTAAATAGAGTCATATTAGTAATCTTAGTAGAGGGTAATTAAAACCTCTTAGTGCTCGTGATATCAGACTTTCCTCAATAAAGTTTTGTAGGATTACTCAAATAATTGGTGTTATATCGTCATTAGTAATCTTAATAGTAGATGATCCTAGCTGTAAAAGAGATAAGATATTCCCTCTTTTGACGTACGTATCTAGTAATTATATGTTATCTTAATTTTCCCACCGCCAATAACAGTTTGACACTTGCAATTCCTCTGATTATAACCTTAGGCAACATAAGCGAGGAGAGCTACAGTTACAACCATTAAAATATTTCAGCCGTGTTATCAATATTGTTGTCGGTAATGGCTCGTGCAATTATGGTGTACGTGTGCATCAGATTACTCGACTGACCTAATAGAGGAAACAGAGCAGGAGATGACCAAGTGGTAGTGAAAGGCAGCCAAGCTCTCTTCATTATAAAAAGGATGTGTGTGTGTGTGTGTGTGTGTGTGAGTGTGTGTGTGTGTGTGTGTGTGTGTGTGTGAGTGTGTTGAGGAGATAGTGGTTAAATAACTATCATATTTATTTTTTTCCTTGTTGTGCCCTTGGCTATTCTGCATGTCTATAACCAAAAAGTAATAATAAGAATAAAAGGAGACTGTAAAGAGCCATCTGAATTATCCAAGGCACGAGAAGCTTCTTGACTCTCTCCTTCATCCACATCCAAAAACAAAAAATGAAATAAATAAAAGAAAAAGTAAAATACAGACATTAATAAAAAAGATAAATAAGTAAATAAATAAATAAAACAATTAAATCAAATAAAAAAAGAGAGGGCATTAGAAACAACAACAGAAAACCAGTGAGCAATGCAAGATTAACAATAGAACCAGTGCAAGGAAGGACCGAGATAGGCGAGTGTGAGATGGAGAGAAAGTCGTAACGAACTGGAGATTTCTATCAGCACTTCTTCATAATTAAACCACACGAGCCACCAGGTACTCCCCATGCTCTAGTCTGACGCCGTATCTACTCCTCCTTCTGCTATTTATATTTCTCCTTCTCCTCCTCTTCCTCCTCCTCCTCCTCTTCTTTTTCCCACAGTTTTTCTTCCTTCCTCATTTCCTGTTTTTTTAAATCTTTTTTCCTTTCCTCCTCCTCTTGCAATCGTTTTACTCACCATAAAAATAACTGGAATTAATGCAGCTCCTCTTTCTTCTGCTTTCTCTGTTTTTCCTCTTCGCTTCCTTTTTTACCCCTTGTCTCCTCTTTCTCTTTCTTATTTTTTTTTCCATTCTCCCCTTTTTGCAATCCCACAAATCACTTTACTCAACAGAAAAGAGCTAGGTTTCATACAGCCCCTTCTTCATCTATCATCACTATTCTTCCTCTTCCACTTCTAATCTTTCCTCCCTTATGTACTGTTTTTTATCTTCTCGTCTTCCTGCAATCCTAGAAATCACTTTACTCAACCGAAAAGAACTAGATCTAACGCAGCTCCTTCTTCATTTACCACCCCTATTTCTCCTCTTTTGCTTCTGATCTTTCCCTTAACATCCTTTCTTATTTTCTTTTCGTCCTCACAGTCATGTATTCCCTTCCCATTACTTTACTCAACAGTAAAGAACAAAGCCTAATGCAGCATCTTCATCATCCGCCATCTCTGTTCCTCCTCTTTCGCTTCTTATATTCCCCCTTCTTCTTTTTTTTTATTGCAATCTCTTCCCATCACTTTAAATGGCAGAATCATCTCGCAAAACCACCACGCAAGACTTAAAGGGTTCGCTAGTGTCTGGTTGTCCTGGGCAGCTCCTCCACCATGCATCCTGAACCGACAGGGAGAGCCTCGGCAGGTCCCCGCACCCCACACGTGATCTAGGACCGCCACAGGGAATGATTTTAGATGCCAAGTGCTTGCTGTGTCCTTTTCTGGAAGCATAGGCGGCGGCGGAGGAGCCGGTTTTCTTCCTTGTGTGTGTGTGTGTGTGTGTGTGTGTGTGTGTGTGTGTGTGTGTGTGTGTGTGTGTGTGTGGAATGGACAGCCTCACACTTTATATATTATAGAAGGATTTTCTCATCTCAACCTCCTACCTTCCCAACTCCTCCTAGACATGTCCATCCTTGCCCTTGAACGCTTCCCTCCCTCCCTTCCTCCCTTCCCCCTCTCCTCCCGCCAGCCACGCCGCCCTGTCCGCACTCCCACAGAAGACACCGCCGCCACGCACCGACACTCTGCATATGCATCAGTTACAACCAGTCCATCGTTGCGCTCTGGAACAATCCGCCGTGAATATATTCTGATGAGATTTTATGCTCTTTTTATGCCGTTTTGTTTATTGTTTGTTTAATCTAAGTCTCTCCTCCTCTCTCTCTCTCTCTCTCTCTCTCTCTCTCTCTCTCTCTCTCTCTCTCTCTCTCTCTCTCTCTCTCTCTCTCTCTCTCTCTCTCTCTCTCTGTCCTACACCAACAACCACTGCCATACCCACCCCTCCCACACACATAAATAGCACGAGTGGCGCGCACAGACTGTTTATGGCGTGGGCCAGAAGCGTGAAGGTGCTTGCTACTCTGAGACGCGTCGGCTGCTGCTTGGCGGGTGTCAGGAGTCTGCGTCAACAAACAGAACACTTGGCCATGCGCGTCATAAGGAACACAACACGGCTTCATTGGATCTCAAGTGTGATGACAGTCTTTCCCTCTGATGATGGCGAACCCTGAACAACGCGGCGCCGCCCTGCCTCACCGCGTCCAAAGCCCCACTGATGCCTAAGTTAAGCTAAGTTCCCAGCCTTCTGTCAGTATTTCACCAACTCTCCAGTCTCCACACTCAAGTCCTGACCTACAGCCTGTCCCTTTGCTAGTCTTTCACTGTAGCTCACTTAATGATTATAAAACTTCAGTAATGGTTAGTTTTTCTAACTATTTATAATGTAAGGCATCAAGTTTTCATAAGCACTACTTTTTAAAGCCACAGTATTGATTAATTGAGTTCTAAAGATGTTTTTTCTCCAAAAAATTGAGCCGATCATTAGTGAAACTCTCTCTAAAGTCAATCAAAAACACTCCCGAAAATCTCAGTAATTTGTACTAAAGCAAGTTAAAAAAAATATTGAAGTTAAGCCACCGATACGCTTGAGAATATGCTTCTTATCTACTATTGTCCTCCTTAGGCCGATGAGCCGATCCCCACCCCTCCCCCGAGTCCAGGCCAGCCTGCTTACCGCTCAGTAACAGCACCACCGCCCTGTCTACCCTCCCTCTCCCTTGCGCGGGTACTAGTTAAATATATCTTCCGTGGTAAAAGGTCGTTCAGGGACGGACTGTGGCGCCAGGGTGACTGAGGCGTGTGTAGCTCGGGTCACTGTACTCAGCTGGGGGTCATTCTGGCTTCGGGGACCGCGGCTTGTCTTGTCTCTTATAGCCGCGACGTTGAGGAAGGCAGGTGCAGCGAGGTGCATTGTGGGAGGCCTGTGCTCTGGACATACCTCGAGTCACATTGTGGGTGTCACCGAGCATCGCGTCCCCTGAAGTGCCTCACCTTCCGTCCACGGCTCCAGCTGGGTTTTTCCATCATGTTTAGCGGGTCTAGGTACAATCTGTTTCCACTGAACACACACACACACACACAGACGAAAAAAGATAGATAGATAGATAGATAGATAGATAGATAGATAGATAGATAGATAGATAGATAGATAGATAGATGGAGAGAGAGAGAGAGAGAGAGAGAGAGAGAGAGAGAGAGAGAGAGAGAGAGAGAGAGAGAGAGAGAGAGAGAGAGCCAGCAGACGTAGCCTTCAGAAAAATCAAGATACATTCCTTCAGAACAATCACTCGCAAAGAAAAAGGAGGAAAACTATCAAAAGTCAAGAGAGGCCGGCGCTGGAAGACCAACTATCACTACGCTACTTTTCCGTGCCTGCTAACCACTGCTGGCTGGCTGCCTGGCACGGCTCTCTCTGCTTCACTGCTGTTTACCACCATGAATCCACGAGGAAATAAAAAGAAAGGAAAAAAGAAGAAGAAGGGCGCAGCATCCCCCTGGCAACAAGGACTCCTAAAGGTCATAGGGCGTCCCGCAAGGAGGTTATGTGGTGAATTCGCTACTGACAAAGACCTTGATGTGTGAACAGTTTCTAGACTCAACAGAATTAGTTACTCTAGAATAAACAATGAGGGAGAGGCTGCCCGGCGCCGCCCCCTGCTCACTCCCTCCTTCGCGCCTTCCACCGCCATAAGAGGCATGATGACGGCCACACTAAGACCGCCATAAACACCGCAAACATTTCTGTAAGGCGACTCGAATATGCGATGCGATGCAGTCTTGAGAGGGAGAGACCAGGCAGTGCACGGACAAATGCGTGTGTTGTCTGGGCCTGGCGAGGGGTGCTGCGTTTTTCATTTAGTTATGAAGACACACAGAGATCGGGAGAAGAGAAGGAGGAGACTGATGAAGAGCAAAGGAGCAGCGGTGTGAACTGATGAGAAGGAGGACGAGGAGAAGGAGGAGAAGGAGGAGAAGAAGAAGAAGAAGGTTGAAGAATGAAGTAGGATGAAGCGCAAGGGAATGATTGCAGCAAGAAAAGGCACAGCGGGGCGCCACCTCCGTCCTTGTGGCGCCAACCTGCCCTCGCTTTCCCGTTGCCCTCACCTTGCCACTTGCCACCCTTCACCCACCGCCCAGCGCCCACCTGCACCGAGAGAGAGAGAGAGAGAGAGAGAGAGAGAGAGAGAGAGAGAGAGAGAGAGAGAGAGAGATTGTCCCCCTTTCTCCCATATAGTATTTCAAACGTCCGTCTCTTTTTCCCACTCCGATCAGTGGAGATGAGCTTTCTAACTGGCACCACCTGTCCGTTGTGGGATTCAGTGGTGCTAAGAATGCCATCCAAGTGCCGCGATAAGCCCCTTGGAATCCCTTGTGGCCTGCCTGTGTGTGTGCCTGTGTGTGTGTGTGTGTGTGCGTGTGTGTGTGTGTGTGTGTGTGTGTGTGTGTGTGTGTGTGTGGCCATAAGACTTATTAAATGATGAGGACTAGATAAAGTGATGAAAACCCTTCTCTCTCTCTCTCTCTCTC
>CM035197.1:14501273-14526743 GCA_020233015.1 Callinectes sapidus | reverse complement strand
TGCTCTCTCTCGTCCTCTCTCTCTCTCTCTCTCTCTCTCTCTCTCTCTCTCTCTCTCTCTCTCTCTCTCTCTCTCTCTCTCTCTCTCACACACACACACACACACACACACACACACACACACACACACACACACACACACACACACACACACAACCAGCTTAATGCGAGGTTCCGAGTTGCATTACGCGAGTCATGAGCTCCACCCTTACTATCGAGCAGGCAATCAACAGGCCTATCGTATTTCAGCGCACCTATCTCACTCGATATGTGTATATTATTGATCACACACACACACACACACACACACACACACACACACACACACACACACACGCTCGTTTACATCCGCTTTGGGCGCCGCACGTGTACCCAGCGCTCCCAGCTGCATCCTCAGTGGGGGTCACGTTGTATGAGGCGCCTCGCAACTATTGTACACATTCGTGGCGCCCCACTAACCCTCCCTGCGTCATGCTCTGGGTAGGGAACAAATACTAGTGGATCTGTTACAGTTTTATCCCTGCAAGCACATCCACACACATACAAATTACAGGGTAAGCCGCCCGATGCCACGCAGATAACCCCTGAGATACACGGCCACCGCCCCGACACACTTCATCATGCACCGATCACCCCACCAGCTGTCGCTAGTAGGTCGTTCTCACACTGCTTACAACAGCCGCCACTGCCTCCTTGTGTGTTCCAGCTGTGTGTAGCTGAGCAGCGCCGCTTGACAAAGGTAGTGACGCTAGTGACAATCCCTCTCCTTCACCACAGCAGGGCCACGCCAGCCACGTGTCTCACAACATGGAAGGGAAAAAAAAAACTCTTTAAATCACAGGGTGAAGTCTACACGCATGGAGGATCTGCACTTAATCTTGCCTGACTGGCCTGTGCGCCGAGCACGCCTGGGGCGAGGCGGCGCGGAAACCTCCTTCCTTCTTCATTAACTTTCTTTTCTTTTCTTATTCTCTCTCTTTCATCTTCTAGTTCTCCTTCTCTTTCCTTCTCCATTCGTCCGCACACTGGTTGTATAACTCACCTTACTTCGGCACCTTTCCCAACCCGGCTCCTCATCCTAGGCCCGCTAACCTCGCCCCCGCCTCGCCCCGGCCCGCCCCGCACCACACCACCCCTGCCCTTCCCGCCCCTCGCTGGCGCCACGGAGCAAGACGCTGAGTCATTGTTCCTTCAACTTTTTTTTTCACCGGCAGTTTGGTTCGTAGTGGGGGAGGGATCCGGCCGAGGGAGTAAAGAAGTATAAGGGGGAGGGGCGCGGTGTGGGGGTGTCATCAGGGGTTACGCGAAGGACGCTCCCTCTCTCCCTCCCTCCCTCTCGCACTTCCCCTCTAGCCGAAAGAAAGAGGCAGCTGTGTTGTAAATTACAGTGCAGCAATGAACAAAACATGGGTACATTTTATTTGTTGCATATATGCTTTAAGTTTGCCTCACATTTAGGAGATTACTCAAGAGTGTAGCATTTTTCATGTCGCTAATCCTCTATCTTTTCCTTCTTTATAATTACACCCATCACACATACACTTCCCACTTCAGATACCTTAATACATTTCACCATCACCTCCTTGGAACTAACAGCCATGCTACTGTTTGTTCTTCCTTTGTGTTTTTCATTCTTCTCCTTGACTTCACTGTGCAATTTCTTTACTTTAAACTATATTTCTCTTTCCTTTTCCCTTGTCTTTCCTACAAACACATAAGTAAGGACTAACAAGTATGCTGTTCTTTGTTGTTCCTAGTTGTCATTCCTCCTTCTATTATTTTCCTTCCTTATCTTATTCTTCTTTTTTCTTTTCTTCCTCTTTCACACCTCATTTCTCCTTACTCTTCTGAACGTTTCCTCCTCTTCCTAATCTTCCTCCTCTCCTTTCCTTTTCCGTTACCTTCCTTCTTCTCATTCCCCTTTTTTTCTCCTCATTCATCTTTCCCCTCCGTTCTCTAATAAGGAGTTGAGGTGGCACATGTCTCACCGGCACACAAGGCTGGTGTTGTCATGGTCGGCGCGTGGCACTGACAGGCCAGTATTCAGAAATGCTTGGTCTCCTGCCACGAATATTTTCAAAGGCAACAAAGATGATTACTTGGGTTCTCAAGAGTATTTCCCCTGTCCATAATGTAGATATCCTGTTATTCTGTATCTAAAAGCATAAAAACAACCTAAAAAAACATATGACTTCAATTAGAGCCTTTTTGAAAGTAGTGGAGGAGGATGCAGAAGGGTTTTAGAATACGGGGCGCGGGGTGCAGCGAGGTGACGGAAGAGCGTTGCCCATGGTTGTTGGTGACCGCACTAAGGTGAGCGCGGAGGCCCTGCAAGGCACCTAGGTCACCTCCAATGTCAGGTGTTGCCTGCAGCGCACGCTTTAGATTACGTAATGAACATGCCCGGAAAATTGACTCGTAAAACAGAACTGAAGGCCACCGGTGCAACTCACATACTGAGCATGGTAATGGTGCACCCTGGGTAATGTTTTGTGGCGCGATGGGAGGCTCCGTGTTGCTGTTCTGTTACTCACTGGGTTATAACAGGATGTCGAGAGGCTTACAATTACTTTCCCTGGATGACGGATGAAATTGCGTCACGGCTCTAAAGGATGAGAGTCACAGAGGACGACGCAAGGAACAGAAACAGGTAAAGGAGATTTGTAGGTACATGTCGCCAACTCCTCATTGTAGGGAATCACCAAAGGAAAAGGAAGAATATTCTTAACCCCTTCAGTGCTGGAACCCTTTTTTACCACCAGTTTTGGGAGTAATTAGACGATTTCATTGACATTATAGAGGGTCTATAGAGGGTCAGGAGATTAATAGCCAGAGTCAGTACTATTTTGATCCCTACATGAGTTTCTGAAGCTGAACAAAATCGACAAATAATAAAGAAAATGAAAATGGAAATGCGTCCCAGTACTGAAAGGATTAAAGGGAGCTTCAAAAAGATACGGTATGGCTGAGAATGACGGTTACATGTGGGTAGGTATGTCTTGTACTAAGATTGCCTTGTGTAAGCTAAGTGAATTCTTTTAACTCCCTTTTCTTTTTCTTTGTTGCTTCTGTTCATTTGTTCAGCCTTGACTCTTGTAGCGACTGGAAGGCATCAAGGGGAGTGTGTCTTGCATGTTGGGGTGAGAAATGCATGCCTCATAATGTTGTTTTCTCTATTCAGCTCAGGCAGGCTCGGGCAGACACCTTTCCTAGTGTGGTTTACCCTATTCATCTCTGTACAGTTGACGTCATAATTGTTTGAATGTGAATTCTTTATCCTATTAAATTCCTTATTTCTGTCTGTCTGTCTTTTCTTTCTCTTATCCGTCCGTCTTTCTGTCTGTCTCTCTAATCTTAAGGTTTTTAATTTTTTTTCTCTCTATTCGATCCATTTCCTCGGCTTTTTCTTCTCTCTCTAATATAAAGTTTGAACAAGAATTTCCTAACGTATCACAGTGCTTTATTTGCTGCATCACTTATACGTTAATACTTGCTGGGCTGCGAGTGACGGTGCATTGATCGGTGGTGATGGTGGTGGTGGTGGTGGTGGTGGTGGTGGTGGTGGTGGTGGTGGTGGTGGTGGTGGTGGTGGTGGTGGTGGTGGTGGTAGTGGTGGTGATAGTGGGAACAGAAACAAGGAAAGGAGCACTGAAGTGAAGTGGCGAGGAAAAAAACATCATCACAGACAGGCGTGTTGTGTGACTTGCTTGTTTGTTTGTTTCATTCGAGGCAGACTAACTCAATGATGGTAAAAGGTATGTGTTTGCCAGAGAGAGAGAGAGAGAGAGAGAGAGAGAGAGAGAGAGAGAGAGAGAGAGAGAGAGTGTGTGTGTGTGTGTGTGTGTGTGTGTGTCATTTACGTCCTCACATTACATTTTTTTCCTCCGAAACTACCCACGTTATTCAGGCTTTTCAGAGAACAACTTCAGAGACAAACGTGCTCATTAAAGTGCGAGGAAAAGGAAGTAATTGGCTTCAACCATTTTCACTCACGAAAAAAGTTACAATAAAGCAGCGGAGAGAGCGGCAAGATCGAAGGTGGAAAGCTCTTAGCCCCGTCACCTTATACCTGAAGTTGCCAAAAGAACAACGACACATTTCCGATAATATATTACCTATCCACTCTGATACAACAATACTGAACTGTTATGTAAGCTGAGTGACCATTATTACACGCACACAAAAACAAACAAACAAGATTACGTTCTATAAAACATAAGTCTCTTAATGATACCATTGCATTGAAGCAGTTATAAAATTCTGCAGACAGATTACATTCCGTCAACTCAAAGAGAAACATAAATGGATAAGAGATGTACAGCTGTACTCACACAGTTCACAGGTGTGCAGGCTTCGGGAGACGAGAAGAGGCCAAGAGCAGAGACACACGATGACAGCAGGAGTGTGGACCATACTCTGAAACACTTTTGCCCGCAACTCTACGACCTTCAAAAGCCTTAAGTTGAAATGACAAGGGTTTTTAAGGATGTGTTTACGGTTTTAGTGACAAATTAACATATTAGCAATAGGAAAAACACCCTTAACTATCCGACTAATCATCTCTATGGCATTTGAAAATAGTTATGGTGAGAGAAAAGCATTTCAGAGCACAGGCCTGTAAGAAGAGAAATGAATGAACGGGTTCCAGAGAGAGAATAGAGTTGATGCTGACTAGTGTGTGGTGTGCTGTAGATAACTCGGCGCGGCGTCCACCAGACCACGGGGCACGAAGGAACCTGGGAGGACAGAGATAAGGACTTGTGAGTATCTTGAATGAAAGGCTTCTTGCACATATCCTTACTGTAAATTTTATCAATCTTTAGAGGTGAGAAATAAACACACCTGGTACTTCCCTTTTTTTCTGAATCTGTCAAACGTGGTATGATTTATGTTCAGTAACTTTAAAATATCGTAGGTGGAAAGTTGGCGCTGGAATGATGACAGTGAGTCCCGGTTCACTATATCATAATTCACGTAAGAGGTAATTATTCCTCCTATACAGAATACTGATGGAGTTAAGCAACTGAGCATAAGTTTGACATCTTTCCAGTACCAACGTGTGAATTTGATTATATTCTAAATGCTTCATAGAGAATTTTACTGATCTAAGGATGACGCCTTTCACAATGGAAGGGCAAACAATAATCTAGAGTTACAAATCAGTTACAATTCAAATATCTGTATGTTCCATTTTGACTAGCAGCGAAGCATTTTGGGAAGTTGTGAATTTATTAATACTACTAGATGATAAAATCTTCCCCTCAAACTTCTACTGTGTTCTTCCCGGAGGAGTATCTTGATCCTCCTGGTGTATATTCGTACCCTGACTGTTGCGAGCATAACAAATGGCCACCTTTGCCTCCTACGACGGAACCAAAGAGACCCGCGACGCACTGATACCACGCCATCACGAGAACACAAAGGAAAATCAACAAGCAATATATCATTTAACCTTACAATAGTTGACAGTAGTACTATACTTGAAGGAAAGGCGACACAGTGCATGTTTTTTATACTTTATAAACGCGTTGGTGGAGACTTTAAAAGAGATCTAAGAGAGTTGTTTGTACTCGTGGTGTGTCGTTCATTAGTTGTTTTGAGAATTGGTGAGCGCAGTAAGAGAGAGTTTTTAGTTATTAGGGAGTTTTAAAAGAAGAATAGAAAAACTTGAAGGATAGAAATGATGATAGGTGGAAATTGGTAGGTGTATTTCTTTCAGAGACTGCCACTTATAGGCTTAACACCTTCAGTACTGGGGCACAGTTTTACCAAGAGTTTTTAGATGTGGTTAGACGATTTTATTGACATTAGCAAGTATTTATGGAGGTCAGAAGATTAATGGCCTGAGTCTGTACTATTTTCATTCCTAAGTGAGTTTTTGAAGCTGCACAAAATCGAAAAATAATAAACAGAATAAATATGAAAATGTGTCCCAGTACTGAAGGGCTTAATGGCGTCTTGCAGCTTCCCATATCTTCTGTTTAATCACTCCTTCCTGGCTTATAAATGTGATCTCATCTTTTTTTTCATAATACCACTGATAATTGCACGGGGTTCCAGTTAGCTTATCTCTATACACATTTTTTACAATAATTCTCTTATTTTTCTTTCGCTTATTTTCCGCAATACTGGTTCTATTTTTTTTTATTTTTTTATCGTTAAACATATTAATAAGACTGTATTACGCACACACACACACACACACACACACACACACACACACACACACACACACTATCATCTACGTATACAAAATTCTATCAAATTCATAAGAAATCATTGAAAAACATCCTATCACATTATAACAAACGAAATCACTTTTTCCCCATTCCTCTCTACATTCTTGACGTAAAGAAAAAAAAACTCGCAGTTACCAGGCGGATCTCACCTCTTGCCGCACACAAAGCCACAGCAGGAGACTACACAGAGCGGGGCGACACACACACACACACACACACACACACACACACACACACACACACACACACACACACACACACACACATACACACACACACACACACACACACACACACAGGACGACCATCACCAAGGAATGGCTCAATAAATACTTAAACTAGTTTTTGTCCGTTTTTGTTTGTTGTATACATGCATGATCTTTAATAAAACCTAACCAGGCTAAATCATTATTGACATACATAAGCATTTACGTCACTCTCTGATATTGTAACTCGTGCTAAGATTAATTAACCTCTCACAAGCACTGGTAAAAATAAGAATAGTGAAGTGGTTTCCTGAATTACATGGCATAACTTCTGTTTCGCCAGACTGTGCCATAAATTTTCACACACATATCAATACTCACGTATTTATTCACTTATATTTCGAAATCTTGACGTGGCATCACTTGGAATGAAACCAAATGAGCGAAAGAAACAATTGCCAACCATTAACTGGATGCACTGCGCGCGGGACACTTCCTTGCCGTACCTCCACCAGGTCTAATTTAAGTTCCACGAGTTTTTTAAGGATATTTTAATGGTTCTAGTATTATATCAAAAACAATCTGGATAACAAGGCTAATCTTTGTGGCCTTAAAAATTAATCGTGATGAAAGACAAAAGAGTTTCTGATTACACATCCAACTTTATATGAATACGTAGTCCCGGCAAAGAACAGACGCGGCTGATTTGGGACGGAAATCAAAATGTGTTGTGTTATGAAGCGGCCAGCGTTCACTTTATACACTTTAGTTTGTTTATCAATACAGCATAATTATATTTCTTTATATAATAGAAGTCAAGACAAGCAGCCCATTGTAAGGTAAGGCTTTCTAGGTACAAGATAGATCTATGAAAGAAAGAAAAATAATAATAATAATAGTCACATTAGTGGAGGGAGCGGGTGACCAGGATGAGGCAGTTGTGTGACAGTGGACTGAATTCTATAAACTGTCGGTGTCTGGACTATACTTTCACCAGAAAGTAGTGGGAGTTATTCAGATTTTGAAGAAGGTTTTCATGAATCTAGTGATTGCTCAGCAAGTATTCTATATCATTATTGTTGAAAAATATGAGAATTCGAAAAGTTTACTCTATTGACTTTGAAAATAGGTTTTGTAGGCGACTAATGCGTAGAAGGCCAGGGTTCAAAAACACTACTCTCTTACCACGATTATTTTTCAAGGCTACAGAGATGAATAGCCAAATTCTCCAGAATTTTCCTGTTAATATTATAGAAATCTTGTTAATCTCTCACTAAAGACATAAAAGCTTCAAATAAAGATGGAGCAGGAGTGGTTCTGAACGCACTCATAAGAGCATGAACCATACACAAGTGGCGACACGACCGTCATATTTGCAGCTGTGTTGGTGAAGCTCCATCGCCCTTGACCGCAACACCTCCGTCTGCATAAATTCTCCTATGAACGCCGTGCTATTCTGTCCTCCCTTTGCCCCTAAGGACCTACTGACACACTTTTACTGGAGCGCTAGAGGAACGGTGGCCACTCTTTCCTCCATGCGGCGCCATCGGCAGTGGAAATACCGAAACAAGAGACTTTTCTGCTTACTGATGCGCATTGCCTGTCCTGATGCTGCTGGTGGAGGCCCGATACTGAAACACTCTCAAGCCGCATCTCCACTACGTTCATAAGAGTCAAGTTAAAGCTACGCAGGTGTTTTACTGTTTCTTTTCAAGTTTATGTGACGGATTAATATTCTTTTATCATTAATAAGAAAACACTGTAGATAACCCGACTAGTCATCTCTGTTGCAATTATGTGAGAGGGAAATTCGTTTCTGAGGCCTTGAATCATGACCTCCAGGGGATCGTGAGGATAAAACTAGACGTGGAGACGAGATCCTCTCTGACATCCTGCGTTATCCTAACACATGAAGATCGCCAGCACTCGCCTACCAGACTGCTGACACCCATGCCTACCACTGCTCCATTCCAGGCCCCCATGTCTATTTAGCGCCGCTGCTTGCCAGAGTGAGTCCCTATACAGCTGGAGAGTTTGTTTGTTTGTTCCTTTCCTATTTCCGAACCACTTTGTTAAACATTTTGAATTTTGGATTTCATGTAATGGTCTGTTAAATTGCTCAAAAGCCTAAAAAAGACAACGTTCGTTACTTATTCTCTTTTTTCTTATATGTCTGCAACGCAAAGCAGTACTATAACTGATAATGAAAAATTAAATATAGCATGATAACGGTTTATTAACTTTACTGAGGAGAAAAAACGTTTATTAAAACTTGGCTAGAAGCCTTTCAGAAGTTTCCCTGAGGCGCCTTCCAAGCCCAAGTCTTACATAAGGGAACCAGCCACCACGCCGCACCATATAAGGCCACACGTGCACTGCATATTCCACTGTACAAGACCGAGGAAAATGAACAAGTCACCTTCTCTTACACCTTTGCCTTTCATGGCGGGAACCTGTTTGCTGGATAATGTTTGGCCGCGGCGGCACACACCGAGACACAGGTGAACAACAGACAGTGTCCACCTTCGCCTCATTTGCTTGGTCAGTCTGCCCTCTACAGGGTCACCCTTCCTTGCAATCTTCATCTAGGGAGTGCCTCTTTTCCTGTTCTCACGCACATCTGTTGAATATTCAGTAATGGCGCCGAAACAGCACGTTTATAGGGCATCCGCTTGTGTTGAAAGGAAACGCTATTGTCCCGTCACACCACCGCCGTGAGGCGCTAAAGCATTTTTGCCCGGCACTTCTACTACTTTTAAATGGCTCTACTATTTGAAAGTAGCACGACTTCTTAAAGGCATTCTTATGGTCCTACTGACATAGTAACAACATTATTAACAGAAGAAACACTCTCTGTGTGATCTTTGGAAATAGTCGCAGTAAGTTATGAAAGGGTTTCAGAATACGGGCCACCATCAAGTTCTCAACCTTTCATCGGCGACTTGAGCAGCGTCCACCACCCCATCCAACCCTCAAGGCCCAGCCGTCAGTAGCTACTTCAGATAAGTTAGTGCTGAAGGGCGTCATCAGCAGTCACAGGGTTAGCTCACGGATAACTGACTTTCACTACGATATGCAACAATGCAAAGTACTAAAATCAATGCATGGAATTTTTATATGCATATGCAAAAAAAAAAAAAGGAAATTTTACAGTTTCTAGCCAGTGGGTTGTTAATTCAGTGTGATCTTGCAGGGAACAATAAACGAGTCCTCAATATATAAAATGTGAATATAGAAACAAGACATTTTTGGTGAGGGCGTGCTGAGGCTTTCTTTTAACAATGACTTATGTTTAACCTTGATGACAAAAAATGTAAATTCAATATTATCTGTTCATTCATTCATTCATTTTATTCTTGTTGTTTTATCTTATCCATATATTTATCTATTTTTTTACGAATGAGCTGTCTTGAATTGTTGTTTGTTGTTTTATCAAGACTATTAAAAGACTGATGATGTACGAGTATTGTTTGGGAAGAATTCTTTTCAGAGCATCTCCAAAAAAAAACATGAAAATACTTCTCTTTTCAAAAACTATATTGATTTCCCATGGAGGCTACTAAGAGTAGCCATGATGGAAAGCTGTTCTCTCAGACGCTTCTTTATATTATCTCAATGACTCTTTGAAATTTATTAGATATCGTTAAGATTTTCAATGAGACAAAAAGAAATAATACCAATGAGCAGTCCAATGAGCGGTCAATTCGAGCCAAGACACCACCACATAATAAAAGAACAAGGATCTTTGTTACATCACCCACGCCCGCTCTTCCCTCCTGAGGTACCAACCCCCCCCCCCCCACCCCAGCCCCAGCTGAAAGGTGATAAGAAACATGCAATTAAAGAGTGTGGGTGTCGTTCGAGATAAGGAGGGTAGCAACATATCTATTTTCTACTCTCTCCTTTCTCTCCCTTCCTCCCCGCTCAGCCAGCCACCCTCCCACGCGGCAGGACTGCAAAGGGGGTAATGCCCTCGGCTCGGATGACTTATGGCACTGTAAGACGTCAGGCAGGAACTCTAGTACATCCATTATCTACTCCCAAATGTCATTGCCGTGGTATACATTAGTCTCGTTTGGTGAAGTGTTAGTGTGAAGAAATATTATGCTACTCATCTTTTTATTATGGCATTTTTTATTGAAGTTTTGTTAGGGAAAAGTGAGCTTCAGGGAATAAATTTTCTCTCTCTCTCTCTCTCTCTCTCTCTCTCTCTCTCTCTCTCTCTCTCTCTCTCTCTCTCTCTCTCTCTCTCTCTCTCTCTCTCTCTCTCTCTCTCTCTCAGCTGATATTTCGCCGGGTAAGTAGAAACATAATGACAAAATACCTGACTGACAGCACCATTATCAAAGGCGTCATTCACCACCACCACCACCACCACTACCACTACCACCCGTCATCTTGTCCTACCATCCCCGTCACCTTCACCCCTCTCCCCATCTTTCCTGCCAGCCATGCCATCCCACCATCTCCATCACCTCTACACAGCAACATAAGCTCACAGTACAGCCGTTGGTTTTACAGCCTTCCTGTCTATCCCAGCAGTACCTAGAAGTGGCACGCGTTCCTTCATCTCCTTGTCCCTCTCCCTCTCCCTCTCCCTCTCACTCCTCTTGACGCCGAAACAGGTCACCCCAGCGCCGTCTCGTATAGAGGGCGCTAATAGTGGCTGGTTATTGACTCCTGTGTGGTTAGGGTGATTTATAGTGTCGGCAGGTTAGATATTAGCCAGAGGACACGTGAATGGGTGGCGTGGGTAGAGGTGTAAAAAAAGGGAAAGGGTTATGCGGGCACTGACGGGGTTAATGGACAGATGTGTTGCGTAACGGAAGAGTTGAGGTGAAGCAGAAGTGAAGCAGGCATCACGTGACTCCCTAATCTGTCACATGCATCTCAAGTTGTTTTTTTTTCACCCCTCACTTCTTGGTAAGGGACGGTGACCTCACGTGCATACGATGAGCACGTTGCAAAGCTAGAGAGACGTGTGAAATAGGCCAAGTCAGATTTGAAAAGAACACTGAAAAAAACTGGTTTATAATTCGGGCTGTGGACAAAAAAGAACTAATTATACGAATGTCAAAAGAACGAGATGAACGCACAAACATTTAACCGTTTCAAAAAAAGGGCTTGGTGAATAATGGGATGACGGTGCCAGATGATCAGTGCTTAGCAGCTGTCCCCTGAAGTCACCTCGCCTTTGTCGTCTACTTGTTTTTTTTTTTTCTTGTTTTTTTTTTTCTTATTTAGAATTATGTTCTTGAGGAATAGTGACGACAGTGACAACACGAATCACTACATTAATCTGAGATACGATGAATAATGGTGGACATGCGTGAAATATTATAATTTGCTTCAAAATATTACCATTAGCTTCTCAAGATTAAGCTATGGACTTCGATTTTTAACCTTTAATACCAAGAAAACTTAAAACAATAGAACATACACAAAAAATATGTAGACACACGATGTAGCTTAAGCAAAAGATGATAATTCTATGGTAAGTCACAAATTTTATACATAAAATAAATCAAGTTATATTTCCTTTTATTTTCATAGACTAATCAGCATAAAAAGATGCATCATTAACCAAAAACTTTCATACACAAACACAGGATAAAACGCCCTATCAAGAGAAACGCATTGCGCCAAGAGAGAAACACACTGTTCTGCGCCCCTACAACAGAAACACTATGCCAAGCCCCTTCAAGAGAAACACAATAAGCCACGCCACTTTTAAGAGAAACACACTATGCTAAGCCCCTTCAAGAGAAACACACTATACCACGCCCCTTCAAGAGAAACACACTATACCACGCCCCTTCAAGAGAAACACACTATACCACGCCCCTTTAAGATTAACACATTATGCCAACCCCTCCAAAAGAAACACCCTAAGCCACGCCCCTTCAAAAGAAACACACAAAACCACGCCCCTTCTATAGAAAAGTATGCCACACCCCTTCAAGAGAAACACACTTTGCCATGCCCCTTAAAGAGAAACACACTGTGCTAAACCCCTTCAAGAGAAACACCACGAAACACCCATACTGCGTCACACTCCTTCAAGAGAAACACACTGCACCACCGTCCATCATAAGAAACATGAAGCGGGCCACCGTCCAAGGCAGCACCACAGAAGCTGCCTGCTGCTCCTCGGCAACAAGACAACCACCTCCCATGAGTCTTCGCACAGGACGCTGCCACTTCGATGCAACGCGAGATGCAAGAAGCGTGTTCTCTTACGATGTATCAGTAAAAAACAACAGCTATCACATAAGAAAGCAAAAGAGGATGGAGAAGATGAAGCGGGTGAAGATAAGGAGGAGGAGGAGGAGGAGCATGAGGAGGAGGAGGAGGGGAAAATTATAGGTACTTAAATGGGGCAGAAATCTGAGAGGCATCCCCACCCCCTTGGTCTTCCTGCAGTTATAATGGACGTGATGTTCCCGCACGGCTCTTCTTCACTTGGGTTTCACTCCCTATAGAACCCATACTGGTTACTAGTAGTTTTTACCTCTCTCTCTCTCTCTCTCTCTCTCTCTCTCTCTCTCTCTCTCTCTCTCTCTTGACGTCAGAGGTGACACAAATCGAGTTCATCAGCAATAAAATTTCAGTGATGGATGTAGCTGGCGCCGCAGGCTGAGGGCGGAGGCGGCGCGCACCACCCACACCACCACCACCACCACCACCACTACCACTTCCACCACGCTAAACAAACTGATTCAAAGATTAATATGTAAACACTCCCTCCTGATAGGCAACAGGAACCCCATTTTCTGGCTGCAAACTAAGCAGTAAAGGTTTCTTTGAGGTCAAGAAAAGAGAGTGTGCAGAAATCCAACCTGAAATAAAATGCCAGAAATTGTATGTGCCAGAATGTGCCAGACTACAGGGCTAATCTGGCATTCTTTAGAAGGAAAAGAGATAAGAGGGAAAAACCGGTTAGATTATATTGAGGACAAGAAGGTGGTGAGTGGCTGAGATTATATTGGGAGGGGAGGACATCAGAGAGGCAAGGCACCTAAAAAAGAGGCAGGAAAGATGAGGAGAGGAAGCAACATCTTACTACCTGCATGTCTCCCTCCCTGCCCTTGCCTCGTTGCATTTTCTTCTTCCTTTCACCCATATTCTGTTCACTTATCTAATGCAAGAGTTAATTAATACATTCTCAAGTCATTCATATCTATTTCTGGTGAACCCTGGAGCACCTTCCTTGGTTCTGTATTTACATCTTCCTATGACTCGAACTCATTTAACAAGGGGAATCTCAAGACTTTGATCCTTTTCTTCTGGCTGATTCTTTCGGAACTGCAAAGCGACCGGCAATTAAGTAGGCATTTTTGTTTACTCTTTGGCCCTTGGCTGTTTTTCTCCTCCTACGTAAAATAAGTAAAGCAAGAGTGAGTGTATGAGATCCTTGTTTCTGATGGTCTGCAACCTTATCACACCTTCGGGACCCACTTCCCACTTCACAACGCCAGCTGGTAGTGTAAGTAAGTTTTTTTACCTTCCTGAACGCGAGTCTACAGTTCACACTGCGCGCTTCGAAGCCACTCTCTGAAACACAAGCCAAACCCTAAACCTGACTGATCTACTTGTGATTGCACCACTCATTCCCTTTACGCTGCTCAGTTTCTCTAAAGTAGACATTCACATTCAGGTAAACAATACAAACTGCGAAGTCACGTGTGTATACCTGACAGTTAATAAGAACGACGATGTAAACACTTAAGCACTTGATGAAGAAATGCAGATTAATAAAAACCTGGCAACTTTCACTGTGAATACTATGACATGGCGGCTAGGAACAAGACAAGACTTATATACTGCTCAGAACACTACTTACCCATGCTTATGGTGAAAAAATGCAGCAGGACGGAGGGAAGGAGAGAATACTGGCTGGAAAAAGGTGAAGCAGACACGTATATCATTCCCTGCGTCTTTATCGCAAAAGTTTCCAGCGGGACACCGTCACTTAAATGCCGTCGCACGCTGCGCTTGCGTCTAGTTTGTACTGGTGCTGCCACCTGGCAGTCCTCCAGTGTTGCTGACTTAAAATTTTAGATGACGTGAGACGGAACTTTAAAACACCACTGAGTCGTAACTGAGCTTTTGTTATTTATTTTTTATTGTTTTTATGTGCTACATTTCAATAAACCTTCCTCACCATAATGTGTCGAGGGCCAGTCTGGCTGTCAGTGTAGTTCTTCTGTGGAGTCAATTATGGCTAGTAACACTCACATGGTTTCAGGTTTCGGTATTTAGGTACTGATGCAGTGAGTGTAAGATACCAGTGTGACCTATGGTAAAATCGAATTGTACTGATCCATAAGTCGTGGCCAATCATTCATACGACGATGTTAATCTCGTTGTTTAAAAGAAAATGGAATAACTGTTTTCTGTATTGAATTTAATCCATGACTTCACTAGAAAAGAAAAAAAGTCACAAGAGACACGAACATTTCTGAAGCCAATTATGCAATAAGTAAATTAGATACAATGATCATGCTGGTTATATAAGTGAAGATGAGACTGATGATATACAAATTATTTTTGTTATATGCACTTGAGGTAGCCAGTCTGATATAATGAGTAGTGAAAAGAAACAGTTATTACTCCAAACTGATCTTGTGTCTCTTGAAGATCATTAAATGAAGAGACTTTCTTTCCACATTTCCCTTGAGATAAATGTGTTATAGGCGCGTTTTTTCTTATAGAGGTGTCCCCTGGAGGTCACAACACCATAACGCCGATAACGTTTTGGTGTTGTTTCATATGTCTTGCTTGCGCAGGAATAAATCCTTTTAATCTAACTTTACATATTCCTGCTATTTCTATGGCTCTTTCCCTCGCTTGATCTATAATTAAAAGCGGCCCTAGATTTGCCTTCTCTTTTCTCTTGATAAGGAAGCACAAAAATGTACAGTGTAAAGCTTCATGTTTAGGTAATGATCAAGGTATACCGGTGTTATAAAGCTACAAAGAGAAGACAGAAGCCAGAATCACCAGAGCACCACTATTTACCTCCTAACCAGCTCAATTAGTGAATGAACATGTGCAGTAGCATTGTGTACGCACGATCAGGAAGAGAAGATGATGAGTAAAATCATTCTCTCCCTGTGTCTGCATTTGCCTCCGCTATGTTTACCATTACTAGAGGACTGATTCAAGGATGGAAAAAAGGAAGATAAAAATGATGATGATGATTATAGTGGTGGTGGTGGTGATGGTGATGAAGGTTTCCCAGCAGGAACTTGAAACTGAGAAAAGGAGCCAAATGCTGTGGTAAACGGCAGGAACGTCACGCTGTCTTTGCCTACGTACACCAGTGAGAACCATAGGACGGGAAAACAAAGGCGGTATTTTCTAAAATTTTCTCTATATCTAACATACTCTAGTGGAAGTTCTAGAGTTTTCAAGAGCGCTTGCAAGATAACCGTCATAGATCAATTCAATAAGGTCTATATGCAATCAACACAAAAGAAATTATAATGATAACACTTAAGACTGTATTCTGAAATATTCCCACTTTTCTTAAAAGTCTTTAATGATAGTTCCTTGGAGTTTTCAAGAGGACTTTCATGACTTTTATGATAAATTAACAACGTGTCTATGCTACCAACAGGAAAAAATAAAATAAAACATCTCCGTAAACCCTAATCTTAATTTGTGTCCTTAGAAAGTGGCAATGATGAGAAAACAAATCTTATAAGAACATAGGTCATAATAATATTTGCATTAGTGACAGTACGTATATCTAGGGAAACTATTAAAGGAGTGAGGTAAATATATCTATTATGAGTTGCACCAGCATCAGTATTACACGCACCACAATCTGCCGGTAGCGGCCTTTCACAATCAGTATCTTTGTCAGTGCATTGCGTTCACCCCGTCCGCCGCCAGCTGGCCGGTCCCTGTGCGGCGCCAGAGCTCGGTCAGGCGAAGGTGAGGCCGCAATACGAGCAGCGTCTCTCCATCATGAGGAAGCAGCAAAGCATTCCGAGTGGGAAGAAGCACACGCCCAACAGGATCCCGCACGTGGTGAAGTCGTTCCTCAGGATACCAGTCTGTGCGGGAGGGCGAGGAAACACTAGAGAACAGGGCCTATATCCTTCAGCGATTTCATCACTCAAAAACTTTTTCAATGGCCACAGAGATAAATAAACTTGCTCTAATGATTGCCTTTTCTCTCGATAATACAGAATCCTTGTTAAAATATTGTTAAAGTCGTGAAAATTCCATTGAATATCCAAGTAACTTCCCCTATAGTCTGTTAAGATTCCTCTATGCGTTCACATTTCAGAATAGAGACACGGAAGAGTAACTGTGCGATGAACTGAGAAACGCCAGTCGATAGTCTCCCCAGGATCTCATTCCCAAATGTTTCGGCGTCATGTTTCATCTGGTGGAAGCTATTGTGGTTTTCATTTGTTTCAGTTTTTGCTTTATAGTTCAGTGGCAGTTTAAGGATTCTGCACCATCAAAAAACAATCTAAAAAGAATCTAGAACCCAATTAATCATCTCTTGGGATCCTGATGAGGGAAAAAAAGACACTTTAGTGGGGTGACTAGGATTAGACGAGCTAATGATGATGATGATGGTGATGATGATGATGATGATGATGATGAAAAGTGAAAATAGAATAATAGAAATAGAATAGTGAAAAAAGTCATTCAGTAATGATAAGGATAAGTATAAGAAGACGAGAAGGATAGTAATGCTGATAACGATGATAACGATGATGATGATGATAATGGTGAATGCGTATTACCTTCGTGATAATGACTTTAAAAAAAGTCATGGAATTAATCTTATCTGATAGCAGCACCTCCCGCAGCAGGTTATCAGTGCTTTCTGTCAAACGGATTTGCTTCATGAGTCGCCAGTCGGTCAGGGAAAAGAGTATCCCACTTTAGACTTTTACACTCGTTTGGTAACCGTGCAATTCACTTCACCAGTACTCCTCTCTTTAGTGACTGCCATGTTAGGACTGCTGGCTCACTGTATCCCTTTTGTCATTGTGTTCTGGCATATGTGTAGTATAAACACACGTAGATCCATTTTAAATTTTGCTCTCTCACCCGATGACTATTTTCCAAGGTGACGGAAATGACTAGTTAGGTTCTCAAGAATGTTTCTCCTGTTTGATAAGATACAACTTGTTTATCTCCTAATGGAGGTACATAAAAAACATCGTTAAAAACCTGTGTAACTACGAAGAAGTATAGTATTTTCAAAGTTGTGAAGGCGAGACCAAAAGGAACTGTTTCAATATTATAGCGTAACATTAGGTAAGGTGACAGACACTTTCACGGTGATACCTTCCCTGTCACCATGGTTTGTAATTGCTTTTGTGCATCTGCTAATTTTTTTCAAGACCAGCCAAAACTGCAAAAACTAATGAATGAGTAACACAACACACCTCTCTTGAATGATAACAAAAAGAGTTCAACGAAATAATTGGCCCCTTAGTTGTAGAAGTCTCTGACGCTCCTCTTCAGACAAAACTCGAATCGAGGGGAAAAATGAATATAAAATACAAATTAAGAGTTCCAAGAGATCAGGGAATACGTAACGATAACGAGAGAGAGAGAGAGAGAGAGAGAGAGAGAGAGTGTGTGTGTGTGTGTGTGTGTGTGTGTGTATCCTGATCAATAAACACCAGGTGGATAGCAATACTTTTATTTGGTAAAACTTGATAATACTGATTATACATAAGCACACTACGTATATCTTAAAACAAAAAGCCATCTAATTTATCAGAGTATTTGAATATTTCATTATTCGCATGAACGAAGCGGCTAAACACTGAGGCAAGCGTAACTCAAGTGATGATTAATTATCAAGGTGACCCTTTTAAAGAAATAGTGAACACTTTGAAGTGGTTACTAATAAGATGGTCTATCATAATATCAAAATATATATGATATTGTAAGGTAAAAAGATGCCTTGTTACATGTGTCACTGATCCATTTTACATAAACTGTAATAATATACTTCCAATACAAATGACACAATCTCTTGTTTTTTCCTTTTTTTTTTTTTTTTTTTTTTTTTTACTTGTCATCTTAAGTAGGAAAAGAAAGTGCACCAAAAGGTTTGTATTACACCATCCTTCCTTTTGCCTTTTAATGCTGAACTCCAATCTTATTTCAAACCAAATTTTAAGTTTCAGAGGGAAATAATGTAGCAACAGTGAACTGGTAAATCAGAGACACTTAATTACTAGAAACCGTCGCTAAACACAGTCGCGTTAATCACTAAAGGAAACAAGAGAAGCACGCAAGTGGAGTCCCTGTGGCGTGGTCTGAAAGAATTCCTGACCCATCATTATCAAGGGAGACTGAAATTATTTGTATCACAAACATTAATTCGTTTAGGTAAGTTTTAATTTCTGAGGAGTAAAGAAGAATATACCTTTGGAAAAATTAATGACGTAGCTGTGTTAATCAGAGAGCACTCATTAGTTACGTAGGAAGAGATGTCTCAAAGTCCCCGAGGAAAAGTTGACAGATAAACAAAGTAGAAGCAATATCATATTTCAGGAAGACGAACGCTACTCCTCTCCGTATCGGTCACTTGGCCCTTTGCAGTCTCCTTATTCTCTGATGCTCGTATGACCATAGAGTCAAGGTCGACCAAACTTGCTTGAGTCATGGCGAGTGATGGAAACTTGTATACTTTCGTGTCCTGTCTCGGGTTCAATGTTCGGCTGAGCATTGAACCACTGAACCTCAACCCTTTAGATTTTTTTTTTTTTTTTCAAGATTTCAGAGCACGGATTCACGTCAAAACACAGATGATACTAACTCGTTATTATATGGAGTTTTCTCTCTCTTTTCTACATTATGTTCTTAATTAAGACTGTCATCCCTCATCGCAGGAAGAGCTCGGGTAGGCGGGGCCTGCCTTGTTTGTGTCTCCTCGGGGGTCCATTATACCAGAAGCAGCCTACGAACTCCCGAAGGAGGCGCGGCAGTTGGAGCACTTCCTCTCCCTCATCAGCAAGCAGCAGAGAAGGCCGAGCGGGAAGAAACAGATTCCCAGGAATATCCCACAGCAGGTGAATTCATTCTGAAGGATCCCACTCTGGCAGGAGGAGAACACAAGGCATCCCATCATATTACAGTTCTGTCATTCATTATCTCTCCCAAGCTGTCATTAATGAAAGGGTTTTTTTATGATATTCAGATTATTTCATTGTTTGGGTTTTTTGTTTGTTTTTGTTGTTGTTTTTGGTGATGGTGGTGGTGGTGGTGGTGGTGGTGATATTATTATTATTATTATCATTATTATTATTATTATTATTATTATTATTATTATTATTATTATTATTATTATTATTATTATTATTATTATTATTATTGAGTTTCTAAAGTTTATTTTCTTTATGGCCTTTTCAATGTGACATTGTTTGGTTAGGTTAAGCAGTTTGGTTAGATTTGATTTAGTTTGGTTTGGTTAGTTAGTATTTGGTTCAGTAAGATTATTATGATTTGGTTAGGTTAGGTTAGAGTGGGTTTGGTAAGATAACTATCTTATTACTTCATGTGCACAAAAATTTTAATTAGTTAAGTATAGCTTACTAATGAGTTAGACATTTCTTATCGATCTCATCGGGTATAGCTCCTTCTGGCTATTTTGAACCCTATCTATATATGTAGCAATTTATAAATAAGGCTGCCATCAAGTTTCTTAAGTGTATTTTCTTTTTGGGCTTTTTCAGTGTGACATTTTGTTTGGTTAGGTTAAGTAGTTAGGTTAGATTTGATTTAGTTTGGATTGATTACGTTAGTATTAGGTTCAGTAAGATCAGTAACTATTTTATTATTTGATATACACATGAATTTAAGTTAACTTCGGTTTGGTTAGTTGAGTATTTGGTTTAGCAAGAAAATTATCTTATGAATTTACATGCACTATATTTTATGCTGAAACTTTGACAACCACTATGAAACTCAGTAGAAAAACAGTATGGTTGATAGCTGAACATAGTCATAAAATTGTTATTAGCTATGTAACTATAATGTTTAGAAATACATTATATTGTATAGTTTTTAATCTTTATGAAGTATAGACCAAATAACAAGCAGATGACCACTAGCACAACAAGACAGAGTTAATCCATTATTCAATTCTTATTTTGTAGAGTTCACAAAAGGCACGCTGTGTTGTTGAATGGGGAATAGGGCAACTCAAGTGGAGATTCCACGTTCAACATGGCGAGGTACGAGTGAGCCCACCTCTCAAGGTCTGCAAGATCATACAAGCTTGTGGTATGCTTCACAGTATTTGAAAAGAGCAGAATATTCCTCTTCTGTATGAAGACCAACCTACGAGTACACTGGCTGAAGTTTCAGTGTCATTGCAACAAAGTGATACTGTGAAGAGATTGCCCATGCAGCCGGTGGTCGCCGGAATGAGGGTTGTGCATATTGGGATGCATTCTGCAACTTGCATTTCAAGTAAGTTGAATCTCAGCAGGAGATATGTTATACATTACAATTTTAAGGAAATAATTTTATGACATGAACAAATTTGACCTATTGCATTATAGTAATTGATATGTTATAATTGATTATTTATGTTTATGTAAGTGGGGAAGCCAGCCAAGGGCAACAAAAACAATGAAAACAAAAAAAGCCCACTATTATTGCCATCCCGTAAGAGAATAAAAGAGTTAGCCGAAAGTCCGGGACAAATATCTTGAAACCTTCATATTAAATATATTTAAGTCATAAGAAGTTGAAATACAGAGACAGGCAGGGAGTTTAGAGAAAGGAATGAATGACTGGGAGAACTGGTTAACTCTTGCATTAAAAAGTTGGTCAGAATAGGGATGAGAGGAAGAAGAAAGTCTTGTGCGGCGAGGCCGCATGAGGGTGGGAGACATGCATGAGGTTACTATTTCCTTTATATATCTCTCTGATGTTATTATTTTTCATTTATATATTTCTGATATTATTATTTCAAATCAGGCCATAGTAAAAAACAAAAGTCTACTTACATTAAAACTATTTGAAATTAGTGAGAAACCTTGTAAGAAAAATCAGTAAAATAGCCATGAAAAGGACATTGCTTATGGGAAATAGTTTATAATGGAAATGATAGATGTATTTACTTGTCTGCCGATTTATTCTCCAATAACCTCTGGTAATAATGCATCTGCAGGTACATAGTCTCAAAGGCCCAAGCAACACATTCCTGTGCTTGATATGCTGCCGCACGTGCCTGCTGCTCAATGTCTTGCACAGGCTCAGTAGGATGGCTGTCAGAAACAGGGTCTTCACAGATGAAGGAAGAAGTCCCTTCTACCCCCGATGATGCACCAACACTAGTAATGATCGGTGCATTTTCAGCTGGTGAGATGGTTCACTGCAAGCAATGGACCAAATCATTACATTGGTGCATAAATTTGGAGGAGGCAGTTTATCTTCAGCCTTTGCTAGCTCCTCCTTTTAGAAAGAATTGCCATTAATGATTGTTAAACAGCTGACCTATTTAAATTTTTCTTTCCTTTCACGGAATGGTGCCTTAATGACAAAGAGCAGTATTATCAATACAGAAATAATATTTTGCATTTTGCCCCATATGTTATCTTTATAAAACTTTTATTGACCTCAATAAAGTAATCATAGGTAAGAATCTATGTCATAAAAATATTGGGAATTTGGAGAGGAAGGTAGGTGCCTTTGGTGGAAAAATTTCCAATTAATGAATGTTAACTTACAGACTGCTATTTTTCTTTACTTTCACTGAATGCAGCCTTTATAACAATAAGCAGTATTATTGATGGAGGAATAATATTTTAACCATATTTGCTATTTCTATAAAACTTGTATGGACTTACATAAAGTAAGCATTAGTAAGAACTTTTAAGAAAATAGGAAGTGAGAGAAAAACTAGGGAGGGAGGGAAAGTGAGAAAGGTTCTGAAAGCAAGGGAGGGTAGTAATGAGAAATTTCAAGGGTTACAGGAGAGTTTGAGGAGAGAGGAGGGAGGTGATATGTCAAGCTTGTTTGTTTAAAGATACGAATATACTATTTTCTCACCATGAATTAAAGTGGTTTTATTAATGGAACTAAGTTTTTGTTTATTTCTTTCCACCACCTTTTCAATAAGCAGCAAAATTTACCATCACGGTTGACATTATGTATGGATGATAAATTACCATCTACAAATACTAAGCTTTAAGCTAAAACCAAACCTATGTTAACACCTAACCTACTGAAACCTATTGTTGCGGCGGCGCTTAGTGTGAAGATAGCGTTGGCAATGCTATTAGATTGGCAATGATGACATTGGTGCAGAGGTGGTAGTGAGGGCCGGAGTTTGCGGCCAGGGGGATATCTTGTGCCTGATTGGCCAGTAGAAGGGACGCGACTAGGACGCGGCTAGAGGGGCGACACAAGGGAAAGGGGGGGTGTCATCAGCAAATAGTTTCGGCCCGCCGGGTCCGGCGGGCGGCGACAGGAGTGCCAGTAAGGGGAGAGAAGAGAGAAGAGGTTGGGGCCCAGTGAGGTGAGAGGACGCCAGCCTGCCCAGCTCTCCCTGAGGATGAGAGCGCCTGCCCCGCTCTCCGTGAGGATGAGAGAGCCTGCCCCGCTCTCCCCTGAGGACGTGTTCCTGCCCCGCTCTCCCTGAGGATGAGAGCGCCTGCCGCTCTCCCTGAGGACGCGTTCCTGCCCTGTTGGTGTTGTGGTATAAGTACTGTGTGACATCCTGTATCTACTCTTGTGTGCCAGTAAATTAAGGAAGTAGTGCCGTGCCTTTAACTGTATTCCTGCCTCTCTGAGTAAGTCTGGGGTCTGTGGGTCTGTACCTCGCTTCCCCTGCTAGCCACGAATCTTCGCCGAGAAGTGTCCTTGTGTGTGTGCTGCCGACCCCGTCCTGTATGCTGTCCTGAGGGTGACGCTGTTGGTACTTGGTAAGAGTGTACCTGTCGTGGCCTTGGAAGCTGTATGTGTGTGTGGTGGACAGGGGGCCAGCATAACACTATTAAGGACTCACTGATGCAGTTTTATCGTGTTTTTTTAAGTCTATTGACCTCAGGAGAGACGCCTAAGATAAGACTTTAAATTATTATAAATACTAAATGAGTAAAGAAAAGTCTACTCCTTTTTAATGTGTATTAAACTAACAGCTTTTTCCACCAATACCAGATAAAGTACTAATAAGCAATGTTTGTTGATACCTTAAAGCCTTACCTGGTATAGTTGGGGAGGAAAGGTGATGATGTGCTTGCTGTGTTGAAAGTAGCGCTGCTGCTGAGAGACGAGGAGTGTTTGCTCGTTGCCAACAGGAATACATTTCTTATTTTTTCTTAAGTGTTTTCATCTGCTTAATGTTACTTAAGCAGCAGTTGTATTGTGAATTCATACAAATAAAAAACAAAGAAAATGTTAGTATAATAATGTTTCATTTAATATAATTCACCTCGACATTTGGTAAGCGATGCGTCCTAGCGCGCTCAGGTTGGTCCTGAGCGCGCTCGCTGAGCTGCACTAAAAGCAAGCTAAGGACGACGGCTCCCGTCGGCCCTAAATCGTCGTCCATAAGCTAAGTGCGATTTTGTACTTAGCCAGCGTCGGCCTCAGACAGTTTTCGTGGATACGGCCCCTGGAGTCTTGTACGATATCCATATACTTATTTCTGTCCTTATGTACACCCTCCTATATATTGAGATGGTAAAACGTGTAAAATAAAAGAAAGGAGTTGACGAAGAGGCGGGGGTAGCCGCCTCTTTCATCAAACCTCTGCTTCAGGGCAATCGGCTTCGTACCGAGCTCAGAGTAACACTAATGCCAAAAAATAGAATTCCAGCGTCGAGGTCCGTAGTCAGTCTAAAGTCCGTAAGACATCTCTTGGGGTGCAAGGCGCTCTGAGACGAATCGTGGATGGTGCACCACGGTGTGGTTTTTCCGACCGTGGACATCCTGATGGTCGGGTATTCAAGAACCGCTCCACCGTGGAAAAGGCGGGCAGGTCCACCAACATATGCGAGTTGAATACAAGGAGCGCGGTTGGTACGCCGGAGTCTCAAAACATTGCTCTCAAGATTACCGCGAAATTTGTCTGCAATGGCATCACCTCCTGCTAAGGTAGTGTTTACTTGTTTTTTTACTCATATTTAACAATGATGTTAGTCATTGACATAAATTAAAATATATAGGTACGTATTAATCAATGTTTTAGGCAACTAAAATGTTCATCATTCAGAGATTTCTGTGAGATAAGTAGGCCGCGCCACTAGGCTACGATGCTGGCGCCGCAAGACCATTGATTTGTTGGCCTTGTGTGAAACCTATAGACAATTGCTGCCCTCCACACCACAGAAATATTATAGATATATTCTGTGTGAATACAATGATGTTGAAGTCATAATGAGTGAATGGGTCAGCAGAGGTGGTCCACAAGGTGCCCTTGCTTCATCACATACACGGCAGAGTCCATTATTATTGGTCTGCATATGCACACTAGATCCTAGTATCTTTGTCCTGAACGTGCATATAATAGAATAACATGTAACCTGACAGAGTAACAATGAACATTTGCAGAAACCCTAAACAAAAAAGTTTTTTTTTTTTTTCAATGTGTAACAAACTTTATTATGAAACTAAGTTCACCATATTACACAACATTAAATTGAATGTTGAAAATGTAAAGAATAACTTTATATACAAATTTACAGACACTTCCTCTATTGGAGAACCAAAGGTCTCAGCTGCTGGACCTTATCCAGGAGAGGGAGGCTATCCTCACCTCCTGCGCTGAAATCACTACTAGGCTCAATGCCTGTTTTCCAGCCTTTCTTCAGCTCAGCCTCAGGTGGCAGTGCCCTGCACACCGCGCTGGACGCCGGCCACCAGAGCTGGGACCTCGGGGCCTGCCCCTACGTGCCGGACAGACACGCTGGTCGCCTTCCACTGCACATCATGATTCATGACCGACGAACAGAGACAGCGGATGGAACAGGTGAGGCTGCTCCCCCCGCCCCCTCTCTCTCTCTCTCTCTCTCTCTTATATAT
>CM035197.1:14471362-14501173 GCA_020233015.1 Callinectes sapidus | reverse complement strand
AGAGAGAGAGAGAGAGAGAGAGAGAGAGAGAGAGAGAGAGAGAGAGAGAGAGTTTTGGACAAAGTTAATGTTAGTAAGAGATTGAATGTCGTCAATATACAGCACTGACTCATTAAAAAAACTAATGAATAAACTGAAGTATGCACCAAACAGGATCTGCTGGAGCTATCAAAGTATTCCATCTTGCTGTGTAGATGGAACCATGCACTGTGGCCACACTCTCATGGTCAACAGAATCTTTGGGCACCAATCACGAGAGATTGCATGGATGTCAAGCTCTCATAATTACTTTTTTCATATTTCATTTTTTTATCAGTCAAAATTAGAAAGACCAGGAGGACTCTAAGCTGCCGCACAGACCACGAAGGAGGAGCACAATACTTGAAAACGTAATGATATGTTATAACATGAGGGATCTGCCGTTTCTTTTACCAGTGGTATAACCTTCCCTTCCCCACACAACAATAATGCGTCAGTCAGTCGCAAATATTTCTGAATCTTAACTCAACCACTTTCAAAAGACACCAGCGAGAGTTTTGCTAAAACTTTCAAAGGTGTTTTCATTATTTTAGTGATGGTTTGATTATGACTTTGCTTTGTTTATGGGAATAATTTTCAAAGGAATCCGACTAATCACTTCCTTAAAAACAGTTTTTATAAGATCATGAAGATCATCTCAGAAGCGTGAATAATGTGCGAAGATTGAAGGAGACGCAAACAGACAAAGGATGGGAGACTCACCCTGCAAGCTGGACAGTTGCCTCCTGACACAATGAGCATGGGCTGGGCAGTAATCATGGGCTGGCCAGTGACGACGGTGGTACTGCTGGTGGATTGCATCGGTGGGGCTGGGTATGCCATCTGTCCTTGGGGCTGGAACCCGATAGGAGCCTGGTTGTACGGCGGGGGAGGTCCTGCGAATATGAAGAAGGTGAGAAGTGAAGCCTTTAAGTAGACTACAAACAAGAATAACTCGCAACACTTCACTTTCAGACAATTTTTTATCTTAACTATTTTGAGTTGATAACAAATTTTGAGATTTTGCTATTGATTACAACCCCAGAGTGCCATCTGTTGTTGTTATGTCCCTGAGACCTGCAGTTGCTGTAACCATAATTCTCTTATGTAAGATGGTTAGCTGCTGTCCTGTGAAACTTTAATTACGGTTATTTCCTTATTACGAGAAAGCAATATATATATATATATATATATATATATATATATTAGTTTGCGAACAGAGGGCAACCCACAGGCGCACTAGTCTGACTCACCACCATGCGGAGGAGGGTACTGGTCATACTTCTGCGGTTCCTGCATCACGGTGGTGGACGCGACCTACGGTGACCAGGCGGCTGGAAATTGTGAAAAGAAAATCATGTTATTCATTGCGCACACACACACACACACACACACACACACACACACACACACACACACACACACACACACACATAGTGTTTCCTAAAAATGGTAGTTTTCTTTCATTGCTTTTCTCCATTTTTCATGATGGACTAAAACAGATGTTCTTAAAGTTGTGCCTCAATATCTCCAGAGGTTATAAAAACCAATGAATGGGAATACGCCAAAAGGCATCCTGAAATAAATATTAAAATAACGATTTTGTGCACTAATTGGTGAATATGACTAACTGGCAACTTCGAGTAGGGAGAGGCTGAAAATAAAAATAAAAACTCCACGGAAATTAGTTGATCATAATCGTCCTGTTTTCTCTTTGCCACAGGAAATTAAAAGTAAAAAGTGGAAAGAGGAGTATTAGATTGACTTGGAGTTGGAGTAAGAACCACTGCACTGACGCAACGTTGGGACGCCACTTGCAGGTGCCTACTGGTGCTCCTGCTGGTGCCGCTGGTGATCCTCTTCCTCGGCGATGATGGTGTTTGGCTGCTGGTGAATGGAAGAGGATCAACAGCGGCACCAGCGGGAGCAGCAGTAAGCACCTACAAGTGGTGATCCCTGAGTGACATCATTATGGTACAATGTTAATGATATATTTGATAGAATAATGAGGTTTTTAACATGGTGTATGAAAATAAATAGGTCTATCATAACGAGCGAAAAATGAGTTATACAAAATAAAGTACTAGCACACACACACACACACACACACACACACACACACACACACACACACACACATATTGTAAACCAGTCATTCACGCGAAGTGAGCCTTACGGTAAATAGTGATAAAGACTGACTAGTTATCTGTGTTTGTCTTGACACGTCAGCAATTGACAATGGAGATGGTCACTCATTTCTCTCTTTTTTACATCTTGCCGTTGAGATCTAATCGTGCTATTTACTTACACGGTAACTCTCAACAATATGTCTCCTCCTTTATATTTAGTATTTTTCTCACAATTATCAGGTTAATACTAATTTATTTTTTGTAAGACAGGCGAATTAAAAAATGCATAAAGATTAAGACAAATTGTAAAATACATAAACGAAAATGCCCACACAGAATAATGTCATGTTCCTCATCTGTTCACTGAAGTCACTTGTTTCTCTTTACTCCATATAGTAGCTACGTCCGTACATTTACCAGGTTCTGGGGTGACCATGAAGCAGGATGTACTGTCCAGGGTTCTCTCATCACGTCACTACTAATGCAAACTTTTCAAAGCATTAAAAGTAGCTCAGACATTTCCATAGCGGACTATAATTATGTATTCGTTTATTTACCAACTCTTCGTAAAAAAAAAAAAGACGAATAAATGAATAAACAAAGAATTAAACGACTAGTAGTAAAAACAAACTGCTCACCTGCGCATCTTACTGATGTGTCTTGTGTGTTCCATCAACAATAACTCAACTGTCAATTATTTCAATCCCAAAGATGTAAGTAATTTTGATTATTATTCCTCGCTTGTAGTAGTAGTAGTAGTAGTCGTAGTCGTAGTAGTAGTAGTAGTAGTAGTAGTAGTAGTAGTAGTAGTAGTAGTAGCAGTAGTAGTAGTAGTAGTAGTAGTAGTAGTAGTAGTAGTAGTAGTAGTAGTAGTAGAAGTAGTAGTAGTAGTAGTAGCAGTAGTACGTAGTAGTAGTAGTTATTGTCATTGTCGTTGTTCTTGTTCTCGATGTTGTTCTTGTTGTCGTTGTTGCTTTTGTTGTTGTGTTGTTGTTGTTGTTGTTGTTGTTGTTGTTGTTGTTGTTGTAGCAATGGATTCGACTAGTGAGTGGTGTAGGGGGTGTGGAAGCAAGATAGGAAAGTGTAAAAACAGAGAAATGTTATAAGGAAGTGCGAGGGACGACTTGACCATATACCCTTACTCATCAAGAACAGACACAGATAACTGTCTCGGCCGCCATTTTGTTGATAGGACAAACATCTCAAAAATGGTTACCGTCTCTCTGACATTGAAGTATCGCTATTACCTTACTGATTTCACCTCTGTTGTTGTTAAATTAAGGATCACATTCTGGTTACGCGAAACACACGAATACATGTATTCCTAGATGACAACGTGATAGGAGAGACTCTTATTTCTAGCTGTGAAAAGAACTAAACGCATTATACATCACAAGGATCTACGTATGAATGTATAATATCTCTTCCTCAGCATCACACATTATTGCATCCGTCTAAAATTGTTCGTATTCTCAAAGACTTCCTCGTCACATTTCGGTGACTTTCTGCACGTTTCAGTGCAAGTTGATCAAGTGTTTTTATGACACTAGTGGTAGCTTAATAATGATTCTTCATTATCATTGTTCTTCACATTGAAAATAGGCTTACTAAGAGACCAAAGAGTCTGAAAATGCTATTCTACATATGTGTGCGTCTTAGCTCAAAGATTCGACACTTTGCATTTACATCACAACAGGACTCGAAGTAAACCATTATTTTCACCAGCACACCAGTGACTGGTGGAGAGGGGCTGCCACATTATTTGGTTTCACCTCATGACCTGTATGTACTTCACCTTTACACTCGTAAAAGAAATAATTTAACGATTTCATTTTATATTTTTTCGATAAATACTTGCATACATTTCAAGAATTGTACTATCCGTTAATACAGTTCCTTGAAGAGAGATCAACAGCAGACAAACTTCATTAATTAATTATCTTGCCTTTTTCTGTATCCATTCATTATTTACACAACAGAGCTCATGTTAACAAATAACCACAACAGAAGAACACTTATTGAGTGGTGCTTACTGTATTCCTTGATGGAGAGGTAAAGGATAAGGGAAGCACGTAGTACTGATGGTGGAGCAGCAAAGAGCCTTGTAACTGAGGCACTGTGTAAGGGGCGTTATCGTCTTATCTAATCGTTGGCAGCCTCGTCATAACATAATATTGGGATTTCCTATCTGATGACTTACGTAATGACTCCAGTAAACAGTTACAGAATAGGTACACGAGCGAGTCGAGTAATCAGCCTTCTCTTTCACGATACTGAACGTTTTCCCTTTGTCTGCAGTCTTCGAGTGTACTTAGAGCCTGTCACATCTTGTGAATAGATTGTCACTGGATCACAGGACTTATGAAAAGGCATAGAAGTGAGTGCTGATTACAACTGTACTTTGATGTATTGTTCTTATTACAATAAATGGTGAGTGAAGGTTTTTACAGATAGTTAGAAATAGAGAGGCTTCTTGATTCAACAAGAGAACCTTTTATTGAGGCAAAAAATGCCTCATAAGTGTCTTTCAGAAAATAGGCAATTCTTTATTCTTTCTCTTTTTTTATTATAGAAAGCAAATATGAGTCTTTTTTTATTACAAACTCATCTAACACCGTTTTGAAGATCAATCTCCTGATCTTTTCTCACCACCTCATGCATCTGACCAGTGTTGGCAACAGTTTTCGTTATTCAAATCCTAACCTCTGGTTATCCTCTACATTCCCACCATTCCTTGAATCACTTCTACCACGCAAAGACGCTTACGGGACAGACTGTTAGCCAAACACACACACACACACACACACACACACACACACACACACACACACACACACACACACACACACAGATTCTGAATCCGTCTGCCTAGAACCTCCTCCTGTACCTATTTCATTTATCTATTTTTCATGTTTTAAAGAATAGGATAATGAGCGTTCCTTTCGTCTCATACATTTTGTGTTGTAGGCGAGATTTATCGGCATGAAAAAAATATCAACAGCTGTAGTTTATTATTTATTTTCTCCAAACATCCTTATAGGTGTCTGTCTTAATTATTCATGCCACTTTCGTGGGGCAAAGAGGAAGACGGGGAGGGGGCAGGAGTGGGTCGGGGCAGGAGGTAGGTGGAGCAATGGTGACCAAGGTTGATTCTTGATGCCCCTTCCATTAGCTCGTTTGCTGTGAGATGCCTGGCTCCCTGCTATCTGTGTTGAGCTTGATAGCATGGATGGACTGCGATAGAACTGATAGCCTTCTACGAATGTGTTATCAGTATTGTTGTATATTAAGTGTTATGGCTAAAAGAATTTTTCTAAGAAGCAATACTTTGGTTATAGGATCATATTTATCACATTTGAATTGGTCTAATTAGCAATTTTATTTCAACTTTTCACTGGTAAGATATTTTTCCAACCTTAATGAAATCTGCTTAAAGATTTGAATAACATAATAAGCGCGCAACTGACAGCAAAAATGATCAAACAGTTCATTTCAGTGGTTTTATTATCTATGCGTATGTATTTTTGTCCAGTAAATTAATTTCGTACGACCTAAATGCAGTAGTAACTATTTTGTCATATGTTTATCATTTATCGGCAGAAAATAACCAAGTGAAGAGTGACTGTGTGTGTGTGTGTGTGTGTGTGTGTGTGTGTGTGTGTGTGTGTGTGTGCGTGTTAAGATGACGACTCCTTTTCTCTCCGATGGGACATTGACCTCTCCACTGGCGCCATTCCTGCAGATCAGCTTCCTCTCCCTCACGAGAACTTGGCTCTACAGTGGTTGCAGCGACGCTCCCGCATCAACAGGCAGCAGATGAGGCCCAGCGGGAACAAACAGATGCCCAGACAGATGCCGCAGCCCGTGAACTCTTTCTGCACGATGCCCACCTGAAGGGAAGGAGCTTTAGGTATGTAGGAGGACTGAAGGTGAGCTGTTGTACCGTCTGTGTGTGTGTGTGGAGGGGGGGGGGCGTGTATGTCTGTCTGTGTGTGTGTTTGTGTGTGTGTGTGTGTACTTTCCTGTCGGCAAGGAGCAAGATCATCACTGCCTTCATAATGATACGGAATGCATGGAACTAATAAGACATGAAATGTATTAAAGAAAAAATGAATCTAAAGACAAGATAATTCTCACCCTGCAGCCTGGACAGTCCTTCTCGCCCATCTGCCTTGGAAGACTCATCACCGAAGGAACCGTAGGCAGGATGACGGGTGCTGGTGGATCTTTGTACCTCAAGGTGGGAAGACGCCACGATGATCTCACTTGGTGTGACCCTGAGAGTGGCGGTGTGTCTTGGTGGGGCCCTGAGTCTGGTGGTGGTTCCTGACAGACTCTTAAGCATATTGAAGGAACCTGGTGTGATCCTGATGGGGGCGGTTGGTCCTGGCAGAACCCTAAGGGTGGTGGAGAGTCCTGGAGTAGCCCTGAAGGTGACAGTTGGTCATGACAAGGCCCAAAGAGTGGCGGAAGGTCCTGCCGTGGCCCTGAAGTTGGCAATTTGTTCTGGTAGTTTTCTAAAGGTGGCGGAGGGTCCTGTAGTGGCCTAGAGGGTAGCTTTTCCTCCTGGTAGGTCCCTAAATGTGGCGGAGGGTTCTGGAGTGACCCTGAGAGTGGCGATGGGTCCTGACAGGGCCGTGATGGTGGTGGAGAATACTGACGTGGTCCTGAGGGTGACGGTGGATCATGGCTGTCCCCTGAAGGTGACTGGCAGTTGGTATCTGTTTGCACGAAGTCTATGGGGTGTGCAAACTGTCCCATCACTGCAGACACAAACACTCATGGGAATTCGTTATAATACGTAGGAGGACAATAACAAAACATAGTGTTTCACTAATCTTGTGAAACAACGAATAGTAAATATTCACTCACTGTTCGTTTCTGGCGACTCAAACATCATTAACGATTATCCCAGTAAACACCTGAAGGTGTGGCAATGAAGCTAACGATATCAAAAGATAAGCATGTTAAGAAATAAGACGAGTCAGAAGTGAGGCTGAAAATTAACTCATAGTCTCGAAAACACAAGTGTCCAGAATTTTGGTGGATCTCCCTCGTTGAATTTTTATTTTCACTCTAAGATCACAGATAACGAGATAGTTATCTACATTTTTAGGGATATCTGATACGATTGAAGTACTCACTTAGTGATAACACCAGTATTGTCAAGACTTTATAAGTTATAGGGAAAATGATGATTGGCTAAAATAAGATACCTGGTTGTCCTTATGTGCGACACTAACCCAGTGTCAAACGCTTTGAGGGATAAAATTCATTATCAACAAGTTCTTGAATTTGACCAGGTTTTCAAAGAAGTTTTGACGAGTACAATGGCAGTGTACCAAGAACCAGAAATTCTACACGTGACGTTCATTGTATAAAACTCACCCATCTATACCCACCTATCACACTTATACACACATCTATCTATTCTTTGGTGGGTTCCTACTGATTCAGAACTGAACAAGTAATAAGTAAGTCTTTTCGACCCATGCATTATTCTAAGGGTGAATGTAAAACTGTTTTCAATTTCTTCCTCTTTTTTGAACTTCCTGAAACTTCCCACAGGCCACTGATGATATATGTGTTACACAGATCCTCGTTTGAACACGTATTCATTTACCTATAATGTGACCAGTAAATCGGAATCAATGTGCAGGTGTGATTACAAACGCTTGCTGAGCTCCAGGATGAGGTCAAAGAAGGTTGGGGTTCTTATTATTAAGCTTTCCTGGTAGAGGTGGTGAGGTGCACGATGTGAGGCACAAGGTGTTGAGTTGGGGCGTGTCTAGTCAGTACACAAGTGCGGCAGTTTCTAACTTCACTGCAGTGGGCTTCGGGTCACTCTTGCTTCAGCACGGCAATTGCCTTATCATCAGTTACTCCACTGCCAGACCAATGTGGCAAGTTTCAGTGCTGACACATTTGTGTTGTTTGCATAGGGGGATGATTGTATTTTCTTTGTTGCTCGTAGTCAAGGTTCTCTTTACAGTAAATGTACATCATACGTATGTCCATTATCACATGAAAGGGAGGAAAAATGTTATTTCATAAATATAACTAATCAACGTGGGAGCTGGGCTGAAGTATCTCTCTCCTTCCTCCTCCAGAAGCTGTACCGTGAGAGCCAAACTGGGTTCAGTATCGTTCTCACACACTTGTACCTCAACTTAGAAAGAAACAAGCACAACATCAACAAACCTTACAGAATACACACAACACATATACCATCACAAAATATTAGTAATGTAGCACACAAATATGCAAAAGCAAGACAACTTGACACTCACACATACATAAACCTTTAACATACACTCACAAACAAACACACACGAACCCCAACATACAAAGAAACAAACACAACATGAACGATGCTTACCCATTTAAACCAAACATCCATATTCACAAAACAATTCATATCTCAGTACACTCACATACAAACGCAAAAAAATCTACACACACACAGTCATAATCCTTTAACATACAAACACAAACAAACAAACTCGTACCTCAATATGGAAACAAACAAACGCAACATGAAAAAACCTTAACTAACCAACCCAAAAAACACGCTTCAACAAAATAAAAAAATAAATAAATAAAAACCAAAACAAACAAACGGAACTTGAACAAACTATACTAAACCCACCAAAAAAACACCTTCACAAAACAATTCATAACTCGGCCCACACACACACGCACAAAGAATAGCAACACAATTCGACACACACCGACAGACGTAACCTAACACAAAGAAACATATTCATACCTCAACACACAAACAAAGAATCGTAACATGAAAAAAAAACAACCATCCCAGTAAACACACCTTCACAAATCAATTCATATCTCACCACATCCACATAAAAGAATCAATACACATAAACATAGACAAAATCCTCTGAAATACGTACAAAAATTAGCCCTCTCGTAGCTCGACATGGAAACAAACAAATGCAGCACCACTAAACCTTACCTAATAAACTCAAAACAAATACATTTACAAAAAAAAAAAACTTATATCAGCACACACACAAACACACAGAAAACGACACAACACAAACTTAGACATATCCCAATGAAATACACAAACAAATGAATAAACTCGTACATCAACATACAAACAAAGAAAAGCAACATAGATACCTAAAACACCAAAAAGGACATACGTTCATAAAAAAAAAAAAAAATACATCTCAACACACATATACAAAACGCAAAACACTTTAATACGCACAAAGACATAATCCTCTCACATACACACCTAACAAGAGTTATACCTCAACATGCAGCCAAACAAAGAAAACTTGAACAAAACCTTACCTTACCAACACAAAAAAAAAAACATACCTTTACAAAACATTTCATATCTCAGCACAAATACAAGCTAACGCAACACAGCTTAACTAACACACTCATGGGCATAACATTGTAGCAAACGCACAAAAAAAAACAAGCACACTCGTACCTCAAGATACACATAAAGAAACGCATTATCAACTAATATTACCCAATATACCCAACCCAAGACACATACTTCCACAAAAAAAAAAAAAATCATATCTTAGCACATACGCATACAAACACAAAACAACTCGACAAACGCAAATGCAAATCATTACTACTTTTACCATTGTTACTACTACTACTACTACTACTACTACTACTACTACTACTACTACTACTACTATTATTAATATTATCGTTATTATTATTTTTAATCAGTACTAATTATTACCATTATTATAACTATTATTATTATTATTATTATTATTATTATTATTATTATTATTATTATTATTATTATTATTATTATTATTAATCATTATTATTATTATTATCATTATTATTATTATTACTATTATTATTATTATTATTATTATTATTATTATTATTATTATTATTATTATTATTATTATTATCATCATCATCATCATCATCATTATTTTTATTATTATTATTATTATTATTATTATTATTATTATTATTATTATTATTATTATTATTATTATTATTATTATTACTATTATTATCATTATTATTATTATTATAATTACTATCATTATTATCATTATTATCATAGTCATCATCTTTGTAGTTATTATATATTTATATATTTATTTATTCATTTATTTATCTACTTATTTTTATTTATAATTTGTCATTCAACCTTCGACCAATAAACTTATCTATCTTTTCAAATCGTCCCTCTGAATTTTTCTGATCCTGCGGTGCTTAAAACGAAGTGATCCCAAGACCTTGGATGGCAAGAAATTGATCCACAAGCAGATTGTTAAATGAATAGAATAGACTCAGATTTCATATCTTCAGTAAAGTTCAATAAGGAGGTTTGTAGGGATCGGGAATACAAAGTCTCAAAGTTATATCAGAATCTGACGAGCGCTGTGGTGTTTCCTCCCTGACACAGCGAAGGTCATGCATGGCTAAAGATCTATTTTGCCTTCAGATCAGTATGTCATTGTCTCAATGGACAGGCATACAGGCTTTGAAGAAAGGATTGGTTTGATTTCTTTAGGATACCAATCACATTGTGGATATCGTATGCATACGTACTTTATTCATTGTAGGACACATTTATGCCTGCTGGCTTCTTGCAGCTTTCATTGAGTACTGATGTTCATACAAAGAATTACAAGCGCGTCTATTTCAATGCACTAATACATAAGTAGTCATAATGTACATTGAATATATTATTATTGTTTTCGCTGATACAATGGTTGAAACAAAAAAAAAAGCATGACTAATAAGAACATAGGAGCGTGAGAAAATTAGGGAAGCTGCAAGAGGCCGCCAGCCATACACATGGTAGTTCCTGCATCCACAAAGCTGCCTATCATATTCATCCATAGATGAATCTTCCTTTAATAAAAACTCCTTGTTGACTCAGTAATAACAATATGATTATTGAATCCATTTCAATCACCAACAACTCTGCTAGAGAATGAGTTCCTTCCCATTTCTTTCCTAAACCTAAATCATGTTGAAGGTCTCCGAAAAATAGTTCTATTAAGACAATAAAGCGTTCGAGAACACTGGCATAACTTGATTAACAAGGAAAATGTTGAATTATTGATAGAAGATATTTTTTATGATTTGCTTGTCCTTTCTGTTAAGATGACGACTCATTTTCTCTCCGATGGGACATTGACCTATCCACTGGCGCCACTCCTGCAGATCAGCTTCCTCTCCCTCACGAGAACTTGGCTCTACAGTGGTTGCAGCGACGTTCCCGCATCAACAGGCAGCAGATGAGGCCCAGCGGGAAGAAGCAGATGCCCAGACAGATGCCGCAGCCCGTGAACTCTTCCTGCACGATGCCCATCTGAAGGGAACGAGTTTTTCGAACGTGGGAGGACTGAGTAGGTGGGGGGGAGGAGGGGTTGGATATTGTACGGTGTGTGTGTGTGTGTGTGTGTGTGTGTGTGTGTGTGTGTGTGTGTGTGTGTGTGTGTTACCTGGCAGATTTGACAGCCAGCGCCAATGACCACCACTTGAACAGCCGGCGAACAAGGCTGTGTGGTGCACTGTTGTTCTACCACCGCCACATTCACTACCCCTTGTTGAGGGTATCCCATTGGCCCGGAGGCGCTGTACGGAGGAGGAGAATCTGCTAACGGAAAGACAAATTAATTTGAATATAGCTTATCAATTTATTAATTCATATTCTTATATTATAATACAAAGTCATATGATTTACTAAACTTGTTCTGCCAGGAAAAATCTAACCCGGTATAACAAATTAAAGAACAAAAAGGAAAAGAAAGTTGGTGAACCAACTTGGTAGCAGAAGAAAAGTGTTTATCCATAGGTAGAAAGAAAAATCTTCTACACGTATTTGGAATTGTAGCAATCAGGTATATAACATAAAAGATTTTTCTAAATAGTACGTCTCACCGTAAACTTTGACGTCGACCATAATTGCTGCTTAAAGACCGAGGAAGGCGACGGAGAGAGACCTGTGGGAATTCATGAGGGTTTTGTTATGATGGGACACTAAAAAATTTCTCTCTCTCTCTCTCTCTCTCTCTCTCTCTCTCTCTCTCTCTCTCTCTCTCTCTCTCTCTCTCTCTCTCTCTCTCTCTCTCTCTCTCTCTCTCTCTCTCTCTCTCTCTCTCTCTCTCTCTCTCTCTCTCTCTCTCTCTCTCTCTCTCTCTCTCTCTCTCTCTCTCTCTCTCTCGTAGTAGTAGTAGTAGTAGTACTAGTAGCTGTTGTTGTTGTTATTATTGTTGTTTTTGTTGATGATGATGATGATGTAATAGAAGTTTCCAAAAAAACTGAAATGATTGTGTCAGTTCGATAGTAGCAATTTGTTTAAATATCCAAACAAACAAGGTAATCTAACCCGCCAGGATAACACGCAATCCCTACACACTGATGCTTAACAACATGTCATCACCAAGCGCGGCGCAACAACACTGGTGATATCAGGCGGTGCTCGGCAAATAATCCAAAGGAACTTTACCGTTTTTATAACACTAGTCTCTTTATATATAATACTTTGTAGTGTAAGTTACTGAGATTTTCATGATTTTTCCTTATTTATTCATTGTTTACGTTTCCGACTGACAATTGAATAGATTATAGACAAAAAAAGAAACTCAAGATTACTCGAGTATCTATGTGGCCTTTACAAACACCTTTCGTCTTAGTTCATAATGTTTCAAAAAGCCTTCCTTCTTTTAGCCACTATTGATTAAAGTTAAAAGGTAGAAGGGAATCATCCATTTGTTACGGTGAAAACAGAAGACAGAAGATATTTTTGCACGAGTCTACAGCTCTTCAACATACGACTTCACCACTCACAGTTCTGATCAGACGGATAGAATAGTGATTCGATGCACCAATAGAACGGGAGGGACGTCCAGGAGTGTGTTGCGACGAGTGACGGTAAGGGATGCCTGAACACCCGTTGCTGCCCTGTCACCGCCCCCCAACCACAGGCACCTTATCCTGCCCTCTTACTCACTCACAATAATAATTTGTACGAACAATGAGACTGATAACGGCTAAAGACAAAGGCAGCTGATGTATCATATGTGTGCATGCATGTGAGAGAGAGAGAGAGAGAGAGAGAGAGAGAGAGAGAGAGAGAGAGAGAGAGAGAGAGAGAGAGAGAGAGAGAGAGAGAGAGAGAGAGAGAGAGAGAGAGAGAGAGAGATTATTTTTTATCAATAGCTATGTGCTCTTTTGTTTTCATTGATCATTTCATTTATTTATTCCATTATTCTCTTCATTATTTATTTGCCTATTCATCTTTCTATCTATTTACCTTTCTATCTATGTAATTGTTCATCCATCTATTAGTCTATCTGTCTATCAATCTATCCATATTTATATTATTCATCCTTCTGTTTTCGTTAATCATTTCACTTATTTATTCCATTATTCATTTCATTATTTACTTGACTATTTATCTTTCTTTCTATTTACCTTTCTATCTATGTATCTATCCATCCATCTATTTGTCTATCTGTCTCTCAATCTATCCATATATCACCTCAACGATGCTCGGATCAATGAACGAAATAAAGAACTTGGAATACCCACGTAAAGCACACCCAAGTCACATCTCCGACACCCAGTCAAATAGCAGGAGACTTTCTATACTCCACTTTAGAGCACCAGAACATAAGAAGTGAAGGGAAGCAGCAGGCTGACATGCATCAGTCCTTGTTTTAAAATGCCAGTTATCATCTATATTCATAAGTTTTATTGATTTTCTTTAAAGTTTTCCATTGATTCAGCACTGACACCATTATTACCAAGTCGTATTCAGTCACCTAGCATTTTATTCAGGAAACAATACGCTCCTTCTTCCTACTTTAGATTGTCAAACTTGAACCCGTTTCTTCTTGTCTACTATAATTTCTCAACTCAGAGAACTAGAGTACACCAGTATTGTAGTTGTTCTTGCTCTAACAAAACTACTAAATTGTGACAGTAAACTGAACATTTTACTCTCACCTACAATTCTCTCCCAGCTTTCCTGCATAGTAGAAAATGGGATCACATGAAGTAAAAACATATCACTCAGCCGTCAGCCAAGTGATAAGATTAGCCAGGGAGGAACAAAGCAGATAAGGGAGACACTTACTAAGGTGGTGGTGTTTGCGTCAGATTTCTGTCATCCTTCTCTTCCTTATTTACAAGCAGCCACATTTACACCACACAAGCTGGCACCATATATTAGTTTTATCACCACAGAGGCTTTGCTGTTGTAATCCCGTCATCGCTGTTCTCCTCTGGCCCAAAATAGCAAGGTTAGTGGGGTGGAAGAGTGGACCAGTAGCAGATGTCGACCTCCATAGAGACGTGGCATGTCGTGACAAAGAGAACGGAAGTAATGAGAAAAATACAACTATTCAGGATTCTTAATGTGTATGAATGTAAGAATAACTGAGACTAAAGAATATTACGCAGTGTTTAACGTCTTCTAAGCAGAAAAGAAAGTAGGGTAAAGTATATTCACACAAATAGCAGGTGATGAGGGATGGTCCTCGTGATGAATAAGAGCCTCTAGCAAAGCTTACTAATTGGGTCCAGGTTTGAAAAGGCTTATTATCTGCCAAATATCAAAAAGATGACAACAGTAACGATCATCATGCACAGACTGTACGCTAAACTCTCGAGTTTCTTCTGTTAAATTGTGATAGGATTATAAAAAACAAAACGAAGCGAGAAAATGACACGGTAAATGACGCAGTATTGTGACCTGATACACTTTTTTTTACGCATTGTTCTCCCGGGACAATTATGAAAAAAATACAAAGATAATCCGTGGTGTTCTCAAGATAAAAAAAAAATCATTGTTAAACTATTACTAGATTTATGAAAACATTTTTCGAGTCTACAATTGATGACCTGATTAAGAGGAAGCGATGTCAGACTTTTTGCTTCTTCGCGTCAGTCACTGATAACATGAACAGCTGGCACTTCCTTTCTAGACGAAGCCACATAAGACGCAATTAGTCATGCAATAAACATTAACTAAAGAAAAACAATTATTAGGATTTTTGCCTTGTGTGTGTGTGTGTAGGGGAAAGACAGTTTTTTTGAGGTTGGTCTTTACCTGTCAGTGTGTCAGGCATAGTGAAAGGCTATAGCAAGCAGAGCACAACACTGAGTGATCTCTTTAATTCTTTGGCATTCTAAAAGCGGAAACATGAGCTGTCTTTTCATCTTTTATTTCAATCTTTTCCTTAGTCACTCTCTATAACGTAAAAGGAAAACTGTAAGATATGTAAATGAATAAAGTGCACGTCACACCATCAAGTTCATGATGTATAAATATTATCATCATTGTCATAAGCGTTAAGATAATACGACACAGACATCTTCATGATTTTCAATGTCTGCGTTAGTACCAGAGCCGCAATGGACATAACCAGCATTGTTAAGCAGGTATTTGTAATGAAATGTTTTCTTATTAACAACCTGGTGACAAACTATTATTTTTTAAACGTATGATTTTATGATATCACCACCACCACCACCACCACCACCACCACCACCACCACCACCACCTCCAACACCATCACCACCACCATCATCATCATCATCATCATTTACCTTGAATAATTCTACGAACATTAATATATACATTTGCCAACAGACTAGTTTGTATCTGTTGTCACCGCCGCTGAGTGTAGTCACCACTGCAGCTCATCCTGCTCTTCCTCAACTCCTCGATCAACGCATCCAGGCACTCCACAGCCCGCCATGGAGGACGCGCCCCCTCCATACACGTGTGAGTTTTCATTCAGCACTACTCACTCATCAGTGCATTAATTCAGTATTCTCAGTCTTCTCTCTCTACTTATTTTGGTCCTTCTTCGCGGCATGCCACTCCGCCTGCCATCTGCAACATATCCGCACCCACCCGTGTTAGTGTGAGCTGCTTTAGCAAGACCAAAGCAAGGCACAAAGGGGGTGGTGGCCTAACATGTTCTCTTTATATGCCTCGTATTCAGAAACGATTTGCTGTCCCACCACAACTATTTTCAAAGGACACAGATGATTAGCTGAGTTTTCAATAGTGTTTCTCCTGTTAATAATATAAAAATTTGGTTAGACTATTATTAGAACCAGGAAAACATCCTTAAAGATTTATATACCTTCATTTTAAAGGTCTTTGAAAGTTGTAGAGATGGGGCACCGAAGAGTTTCAGAGTGTAGTCTCGTATGTGCAGCCAAATCTTGTAGCTAAAGACACGAAATTACGTATCAGGAGTTCATTCAAGGTTTGAAGAGGTGGTGATGGATGGATATAAGGAGGTATACTAATGTACCGTTTCTATTTTTATCAGCTTTCTTTTTGTTATACTGACTTAAATGTTACGCTATACTACCAGCCACGCCTACGCAGCCGCCGCCGTATAACCAAAAAGCTGACGGCGAGGTGGCTCCCCCCGTAGGATTCAACATGCCCCAGGGAGGAACTGAACACATGGCAGGAGCCGCCCCTGTGCCCCCTCAGCCCGTTGCTACTCACGTGGTGGTGGTGCATCAGCAAGGCTCCTGTCCCGTGTGCAAGGTATGAACGCATAACTCTGTCGGTCTTCCAAATGAGATACTTTACTCTTGTTTTCCTCAGTTTCCCTTGAACATCTCCACGCGATGGCTGTAGCTTTATTCTTTCTCTCTCTCTTTTTATTTATTTTCTTTTACGGTATTGAGGTATCCTCCAATTTTGAAAAAGTGTGAATTCTGGTACATCATTCATTTTACTGACATCTGAGCAATGGGAAAGAAAAATATAAAAAACAAGAGTCATGACAAATATTTACATGCCTTCCACTGTGTTAATGCCTCCACCACCACTACCACCACCACCCCATCACCTGCTTCGCCTTTTTACTGTCAGATGGGACACGTGCGAGAGGAGTTCACGCTGTGTGGAATGTTCATGGCCATCGTGTTCTTCCCATTGGGCCTGATCTGCTGCCTACTGATGAAGGTGCGGCGCTGCTCACACTGCCGCGCAATCGTCATCTAACGCCACCTCTCCCATTCCCACTTCTCTCGCCGCTAGCCACCTGCCACCATCGCTGTCACTTCCGCCGCAACGAACGTACCGTGAGAGAGAGAGAGAGGGGGGGGGGGAGAGTCATTACAATCCCATTTTCAAATGTCTCGTCTTCTCACTACAACTCTTGACAGCCTTACGTAGTGAAAATTATTGTCTTCTCGTTTTTTTTTATTGTCATTACGATTTCCGTAACAGTCTAACAATAATGTCATACCATCAATGAAAAAGAAGGGTTATGATAACTTCAATCATCTCCGTATCCTTTGAAAACAGTAGTGAGAAGAGAGCCGAGTGTTCAAGAATAGGAGGAAGGAAGGCGAGGAGAGGGGAGGGGATGGGAGTGGAGAGAAAGGGAAGGGATGGGAAGGGAAAGGGACAGGAAGGGGAGGGGCTAGGTGTTTGGTGATTTTTTCTTTTTTTTTCTCTCTCTTTTTTTAAGGGGAAGAGGGTGTTGAGGGATAAGAGGTTGAATAAGCCAAGCTGAGCCACTGCCGGCACCTCACCTCCACCTCACCCCCCCCCCCCCATCACTGCCTCCTGTGTTCGCCTGTGTGCCATGGAGGTGTGTTTGATATGGTGTGAATAGATAACTAAATAGCTATATCATATCATATATCATATTAATTTATCTGTCTATAAATCTATCGGTCGATCGATCGATCTATACGCATACTTTTTAGTAGGAGTGTGTGTGTGTGTGTGTGTGTGTGTGTGTGTGTGTGTGTGTGTGTGTGTGTGTGTGTGTGTGTGCTCGTATTTTTAAGTCCCCCTTTCTATCTTTCTGTCTGTGTGTCAGTCTGTTTGTCTGTGTGTATGTAATTATGGTATTAGATGACACATATTGTTCTCTTTACATTCATTTCACAGTGAACAACTTTGTGCAAACCTTTAGTACATATTCTTCTCTTTACTATTCCAAATGTACACTTAATATTTTGAAGATCCACGTGTTTGTATTATATCATATTATATTGCACCATATCATACACGCTTATTTTTTCTTAACACTTTCATATCATAGATATAAAGTTTTCTTTCGAATAATCATGCTGTATTGTACATTCTGAAACTATGGACCACCATATTCTAAAATACTTCTGCCTACATCTTGACTGCTTCCAATAGGCTCTAGTTGAGATTACACGGGTTTTAAGAGTTCTTTTCTGATGACAGATTAATATATCCTCTAATTTCTGAGAGGAGAAACGCTCTTGAGAACCCAACCATGTAATCTTTGTGCCCTTTGAAACAGTCGTGATGAGAGAGTAGTGTGTTTTATAATAGGGGTCTAAATGTATGGTATGATAAAAAAAAGACTACAAGGCGACCTGCGCCAAAAATAGCATCACATCCACTGGAGGTCATAGTCGTAGTCACAAGTGCTGCAACATATCGCACTCTCTTCCTTCCATTGTGTTCTGTAAATTGCTTCAGTCTTTTACTCTGTCTTTTGAATTGCCAACACTTCTAACAAAAAGCTGATTCTTAACAGATGAAGGGATTTATTTATTTTTACATCAGTAGGTAAAATTTGAAATTAAAGTATTATAACTTTTTACAGTTCTTTTGTACTAGTCTGTTTGCTCCAAAAAAATCCCTGTAATTTAAGCAAGAAAAATCTAAACACCTCTCTGTTTTCTGTGCGTTTACGCAACCATATGTATTTACATTTCTCGGCATCTGAAGAAAAAAGCGACCCCAGTGGTGGAATTAAGGCTGACAGAGCACAATGAACGCAGCAAGTAGTGACGGTCACTGGACTTGTGACCTCCACTGCACCTAAGAGAACAGATCAAGTCACAAACAAATTAACTGACTCCTGTGACTTCCTCTCCAGCCTAAATCATTTACTCACTGTTATTATTTCTTATATGATTCCGAAAGTTTCCTCAGTAATCACGCAGTTTAGTACATGTATTTTTGTTCTGCTTAATAAAGGTATTTGAATAAACTCAGATGACGTATCAAATGTCAACCTGTCCCTAACCACCACTCAATTAATGACATCAGCATTCGGTTCCCACAAGCAAACAGAGGCTTGGGAGAAACTTATGCTTTCTTTCCTTTCTTATCTACTTTTCTCTCATTTTTGTCTCAAGATCACGATACTGACCACAATTAGGAACCTTCTTATGGTCATGATATCTGAATATTTTCGACAGAGACGCAGTAACGACAATTACATTTATTTTCTCCACAGGTAACATGGTAGCTACAGTTGTGGAAGAAAATAATACAACTTATCACGCTTACTCCCGTTGGAAGTTTCCCTCTTTACAAAGCCTAACAGCTAATAAACATTGTAACACACAGAGGAAACAATATACATGGTGATAATGAAAACAGAAAGTTAATAGACTTATGACCGACATCAATTTTGACTTACGTTACGTCAGATCATCTTACATTAACTTTGTGGTCTTCTTTGCTATTTTCTGCTTCATATTTACGTTGTTTATTATGTAGTGAATTCATGCTTGTGAGAATTCATACACCGTTACAATACTCGCTTTTTATCAACATAACCGTGCACTCAGCAAGGTTATTAATGTATGTCTTACCAAAGTAGCGGCACAGTCAAGGCCAATCAGAACAATGAAAAATTCTTTGGTCTTGGTGATCATATTGGCTTCATTGATAATATTTTGGCCTCCCATTGATTAACCTGCCAGTGTTCAGTCCACGGCAAAAACTTCTCACAGCTAATCTATCCTACCTTCAGATCAATTTTTGCCTCTCCATACCTCTTGCAAAGAAGGAATGACATTACTTACAACATTCAATAATTTGTAGATATGGTATTCTAAGCTTCTTTCCTTATGTTACAATATATGGAATGTAACAGTAGAAAGGGTACAATAAAAGTGATGTACCTTGTAATCTGCAAAGGATGAGAAGTAACGGGTTCAAGTTTGACAAAGTAAACAGAAGTGAAGAAAAGGGTTCTCAGAGTGTTAGATAACTGGTGAGGGCTTAGAAATCAGGTTGTTAGTATTCAGTCAATAAAGAGTTCAAAAAAATTAAAGATATTTGGGTAGTGATGGTCGGCAAGTAAAAATATGTACGTTTTGAATAGGAAGTGGTATTTGTGGGCCTTCTGACCTCTTGCACATTCTCTTATGTTTTGTTTTGTTTTTTTATGTTGAGTTTCTCACTATTATCAAGCGTAGCATCATATCCACATAGATTTGGTGGACAAGCCAATGGTCACCCACCTGCTGGCAACCACTTCACCTGTAATATGACACACCTTGCCTAACTGGAATTAATCAGAGCCAAGGGTTCTCGAAAGATCAGTATGTAAATAGCCATTCTTTGGATTCAAATGCACATTTACATCCACAGACATACATATAAAAAATCGGTACCTTAGAGCAGATATACCTAAGTCATGAAGAAGTAGAGTAAATGAACAAAGAGTTATTCCTGTTCGATGTGACTGCAGTGTGATGATTCCACGTACAGCAATGTGCAGGGTGGGGCGGAAGAGCAGTTCGCTTGACATCTCACCACATCTTAGTCCTCGACCTCGACAGTTAAAAACGAGCACAGATACAGAGTGCTTGGTGCTTCACACGTCTCCAATCCCCAATGGTTTGTACGGTTTGCACAGACAAGCAAGCACTGTGACATATGACTATACATTATAATGTCCAGCACTTAAGTATCACGTATTAGTCAAAGAAAACATTTATATAAGTCATGTGCACGAGAAATTCATAAATCATATCCTTAACTATTGCATGTTGAAGGATATACACCCGATACAGAGATATATAAGTTGAACAATTCGTGTACTATGTAGATATTCTACCATCAGTTTGGTTAATCGAAAGATTATGTTAATAACGTGTGTGTGTGTGGGTGAGGGGGTTGTGAATGTGCGTGTGGGTGTGTGTGGGTGGGTGAGTGAATGGGTGGGTGGGTGTATGGGTGAGTGTGTGGGTGTGTGGCAGATCAAACCTAAAAAATCTGCATTTTGAAGTCCCGCAGTGATCAGTTGCCACGTCCTCCAGCACCTTCTTTGCTGTCCGAGGTATGACGTGCTTCCTCAGGTAAGAAGGGCTGTATTTCTTAACATTTCGTCGTCATATTTCCAACACTGAATAAACTGTAGCGAAAGCTACCATGGTATTCAAACGTTTTTTTGTAATTATGGTCACAGTATAACAAAACTTTGGTATCTTCAACAGGAAACTCCAATGAGAACACTACTAGTCATCTCTTTGGGCCCTTGAAAACAATTCTTATTAGAGACCATAACGTTTACAAATACAAGCCAAGATACTATATCACAAAAGAAGGTCTCTATTGGGGCCAACCACTGCGTTCAAATAATCAAATTAATTGCTAGATTTTGCATCAGCCCTTCTGGCTCAAATTCACAAAACGCACAGAGGCCAGGCGTAAGAAAACACCTCTGTCATACAGCTCAATGAGGCTCAAAATATAAGTTCATCCCATCATCTCTGATATTTTTCCGTGATCACAATACCAGTCTGTATTCCCAGACGTTTCGGCACTTCCTAGAGACGACTTTCAAGAGCTGTATATTTATAATAGGGCCTCGGAAAATAGCCTTAATGAGAGAATCAAGCACTTAAGAACACGTGCCAATAAATTTTGCTGTTTATATGATTGAGGAGGCACACTGATGGAGAATGAGGATCAGAATATTAATGACATGTTCAACAAAGCAAGCCCAATGGTGATGCAAGCTCTGCCACTTCCATGGATATGCAGGCGAGGCCGTGTTCAGGGGGTATGAGATCACTAGTTAAGGGTTACCCGCGCCACCATATATGGTACAGTTGCCGAGGTCAGAAACGGTGAGAGAGTACAGATGCTTGTTGTTATTGGTACACAGAAAGTTGTCGAAACAAGCGAGGGCCTGGCAATCCTGCAGCACCCATAGCATGCGGCAGTCACACACCATTGGGTTGTCTGAGAAGGAAGAAAAAGTTTTAGAGCTATTCGGACAAACCCAATCACCCACCCACACACACACACACACACACACACACACACACACACACACACACACACACACATTATTACATTATTCCGAAAGCGACAATGAGAACAATGATAATGGCGACATAGCCAGTATATTATATCACACACTCACCACTGAAATGGAAGAAAGCGTAGTACTGGCTGTCTCGGATTATTGGGTAAAACACTTCTTTCTGCAGTGTGTCGAGCTGGTTGGACGTGAAATCGATCTCTACGTTACGGACACCCAGGAAGGCTTTATCACTGCAAAACGTGAAAGGTATAGGAAATATTGGACACCTTCGTTCCTCTTGACATGTGTTTATATATCTACACTAAAAATGGATCAATTACATACTCTTCATTCCTTTGTTCCTTCCTTCCATACTTCATTCATTCATTCATTCATTCATTCATCCATTTCTTTCAACATTATCCTTCCTTCGTTAACTTACCTACAGAAAAAAACATAATCTTACCTGATAACTGAAATCTTATTATATGAGAGATCGATGACCAGAACATCGGAGTAATCGTGATCAGTGAAGATGAACCGCCCATCCCCAATACTGGCTAACTGGTTGTGTGACAGGTTGAGTTTCTTCAGTTTCTTGAGCTCTGAAACACAAAACATTTAGCGAAGGAAAATCATCACTTCTGTATTGCATTGGTGGATGGGTGGGTGGGTGGGTGGGTGGATGGGTGGTTGGTTGGATGGTGGGTGGTTGGTGGGTGAGTGGATGGGTATGGCTACTACATCTTTTGTTCAGTTGAAGACTCTCACCTGCAAAGGATTTTGTTCCGATGGAACTGATTTTGTTGCAAGAGAGGTCGAGTTCGGTCAGTGAGGGGTATTTGTAATCCTCGGAGAAGATGAGAGAGATGTTGTTGCCTCGTAGGTTGAGGGACAGTAGTTTGGGCAGGTTGTTGAAGAGCGCTATGAAACTTTTGATCTCGTTGTTGGCTATGCGGAGAAAAGAAAACCTTCCTTCAATTCACACTGCTGTCTCCACGATGAATCGCGTTTGATACTATATACAGTACACGATCTTCCTTTCTTACAAGACGACACTTAGTAAAGCAACACTGGTATTGAAAATCCTCTTTCATTTCATTGCAACATTACCTTGATGTCACGTTTGTTGAATATTGGCACTACAACATAAAACATCATCGAAACCATTACTTAACATTCAACGCAATACATATGCTACACCCAAACTTCATTCATGTGTCTGTATTTCTCCCAACCTCTTTTGAACATCTACTACTACAACGGAGCACATCACGTACATTACTGTAATATGTTTTCCTAACTGTCAATGTTTTTCATAGTTTTTACCACTGTAGGACACGCGAGCATAATGAGACTGCCACTAACTGACATTCTCACTCTCTGATTGGTCTTTGTATTCCCTATGTCTTATCCTAAAACATACGGCAAACTACCATGGTGTTTCTCTCCGATTCGTTACGTATTTATAAGCTGCCCATGTTTCGCATAAATCCAATCTAGTAATTTACAATTTGGTAAGAATGAAGTAAATTTGCAATATGTTATAAAGACAAGACGTTGATAAATGGCGAATGAGAATAAGTCAGCAGCAATGGTGTATGTGCTCCCATGTCCTCAGGTGGCCAAGTTATTGCAGTACACTCAATCACACAGATTTCTCTTAAATAAGTGAAAGAAGCTGTCCAAACGGAAGAGAAAAAGAAAAATCTAGGTGAAAATATCCCAACAAATCCTCTAGTTCCAGAAAATGTGAAAGAGATACACTTGACAAATCAAAACTAATCCTGCACCGCGAGCTGACCTAAGTTAAGGCTGATGAGAGTCTCCGTGGACCCGATGAAGGCGCCGTTGTCCACGTCTGTGATCTTGTTGTCGTTAATGGAGACATATTTGAAGTCCAGGCTGCCCCAGATGTCCCGCGTCAGTGCGCCATCCACCCTGGAGCCCTGCAAGGTGAATCTGCAACACCAGCCGCTATTACTACCTCGGGCTGTAGGTAGAGAAGTGCTCGTCCGTGAGGCGTCCGTTACGTTCATGATTTAGATAATAAGGACATAACAGACTAAGAAAACTACAAAAAAGGCACTGGGAAAAATATATATAAAAAAAACTCAAAAAATGAAGGCCCTACATTAAGCATATATCATTTCTTCCTTTAAAGTTCCGTATCATTGACTCTCAGGAAAAATGTGGAAATATGGCAAGTCAAAGTACAGCAGCTTTTGTTTGCAGCCAATACACACACACACACACACACACACAGAGAGAGAGAGAGAGAGAGAGAGAGAGAGAGAGAGAGAGAGAGAGAGAGAGAGAGAGAGAGAGAGAGAGAGAGAGAGAGAGAGAGAGAGAGAGAGAGGTCAGTAAAGAAGAGGTGATGCGGAAAGGGAACATGAGAGGGAAGAAGAGAGGAGGCGAGAGAGAGAGGGAGAGAGAGAGAGAAGAAGAGAGAGAGAGAGAGAGAGAGAGAGAGAGAGAGAGAGAGAGAGAGAGAGAGAGAGAGAGAGAGAGAGAGAGAGAGAGAGAGAGAGAGAGACGAACAGACAGACATATAGACAGGCAAATAGACAGATGTACAAGCGTCTCGAGGAGGGGCAGGAGACAGGGGCGCGACTCACTGGAATACGTGGGTGACGAGGAAGTTGGTGTTGTTGAAGATGTCCCGAAGCTGGTCCAAACTGTAGATGGTGGACGGACAGCTGATGGAGATCTGCCCGGTGCTCGTTCCGCCGACACCCACACACTGCATATACACACACACATACACACGTATATCAGAGAGGTCTCCTTTTTTTTATTTTAGAGGAATTCTGACAGAACAACAAGAATAAGAATTTTTGAAAAGGAAAACTTACTGAAAATTATAGTTCTAGCACTGATATTAAGCATAAATGTACATATACTGTATTCCATCTAGACCGTTAAGCGGTATTTAAAATGAAAGACAGAACAGTTTATTACGTTGGAGGAATTCTAACAGGACAACAAGAATCTGAATTTTTAGAAAAGGAAAACTTACTGGAAATTATAGTGTCAGTATTAATATTAAGTACAAATGTATATATATATACTGTATTTTCCATCGAAACCGTTTAGCGGTAATTAGAATGAAAGACAGAAAAGTTTTTTAGTATATTGGAGGAATTCTGACAGGAAAAAAAAATTCGAATTTGAAAAAAAAGGAAAACTTACTGAAAATGCCAGTCCTAGTATTGATGTTAAGCATAGATCTGCATATATATTGTATTTTCCACCTAGACTGTTATATAAAATGAAGGGGAATCGGTCACCTGCGAAAGGCATTCTCACTTGTTACACCGAGGGACCGTATCCCCAATACTTCTAGCATCCTAGCCCGCCTGTCACTGCTGCTATTAAAGATAAAGTCGATAACGATTAATATTCATTCTATTAAATCAACTTTTTATGGACACGGATGGATAAAGTATTGCAAGTCTGAACAAAAACAGAGTGACCACGAATGAAGCTAAAAGAAAAGAAGGTAAATTAAAACAGACTAAAAAACTCTTAATTTCAAGGCAGAGGTTTCAGGGAAGCCGTGCAGCAATGATCACCACAAAGAGCCCAAGAAAAGCCCACAGGTTTTCAGCGTAACGACTTTGATGGCAACAAGCCACCAGAAAATGAGGTTCAGTAAATATTGAGGACTTTTCGTATTCACATGGACAAGGTAGACAAGAATACTCGGACACGTAGAGGCATAGATTAAACAAAGAAGTTAATTAAATGAGTTACAACGCTCTACAAGACAGAAATGGACAAAAATACTTCATAGAGCTGCATGAAGAAAGAAGTCAGGTATTAAGGGAGGTATATCAAGGGTGCGAAAACACTGAAAAATTTCTCTGAGGGCTAAATAGAATATCCGTGAGAGAACATTCCCGGAAATGCGTGGTTGGTTTCTTATCGGTCAGGCCAAGACGATCACCAGGGCACATTTGTGTTTTTTGTCTGCATCGAATGTCTTGTCGCCACAGAGTTAACATCAAGATGATAAACCTGAGACGATCAAGGCCATGAATATTATTGGCTATATAAAGAGAAAGATTCTTGATAATATTCATGATTACCTCAACACAGTAATGTTACCGACCTGATAGATTTATGCGTACATCTCCTCAAACAATTCTGATCAGAAGTCAAGCAACGTACTGGGCTCCTTTCCGCTGTGTCTAGTTTCTTCTCAATCTTAAGTCTTTTAAGTCAAGACTTTATGAATCATAAGACTGAGGGAGAACGCTAAACACAAGATAGGGGAGTGCATCGTTACTCGAGATCTGATCATGATTACACTCCTGACCACATTGTTTATACTAGTGTTGTAATTCTTCCTATCCGGCGTTCACTGTCATTATATATGTAACGTATAGCAAGGTATTTTCTTCACATTCACATAGTTCAAGTCTGTATGCAAATATTCAGATAGAACCATAATTTCTTCAATATTGACTTCGTCTTTGCCGCTTCTCAACTGTCAAAGATTGTCAACACTAGTTTCTGCCTTGCATCTTCTATTGCTCTCACTCTCTGAAATTAGACGTTAAGCCATTGGTGGAGTGTGGTGCGTTTTCTAGGCATCGTGAGGCTGTCCAGGCTAGCATGTTGACGTTCATATTCTTTAATACTTCCGTGCTTCATCTTCACTATTTCAAAAGTCTTCATTCAAATTGACATGAGCTTTTAAGATATTTTTTACGGTTCTAGAGGCAGAGTGACAAAATTTCTCCATTATTAACTGGAGAATCACTCTTGAAAACCCCACAAATTATCTCTATGACCTTGGAAAATAGTCGTGTTTAGAGAGCAAAGCGATTCTGAATACGGACATGAACAAACAAAGTGTGTCAAAATACGCTCCCGGAATGTCATCTTCCGACCCGTGGTGTGTTCACTCGCAGTTGCCAAATAAGCTGTTCACTCAGCAATCAATGGGATTATTTGTGATCTGATCCTCGCTTTCCTGTCCACTGAACGCCAAAGACAGCTTAAGAGCAGCATTGCCTCTTTAATTAGCAAGTAGTAATTGTTCTGATACAGGCTGAGAGACATTCCACTGTTGTTGTTGTTGTTGTTGTTGTTGTTGTTGTTGTTGTTGTTGTTGTTGTTGTTGTTATTGTTGTTGTTATTGCTGTTGTTTTTGTCACTGCTGCTGCTAATGCTACTGTTACTATAGCTGCTGCTGATCTTGTGTGTGTGTGTGTGTGGGTGTGGGTGTGGGTGGGTGGGTGGGTGTGTGTGGAGTGTTTTCTTGGTGCATATCAGACACTCGTGGCTGTGATAAAGGAAGTGATAAGCCGGGTTAGGTATTACATAAACAACACTTGCATGGACTTGTCATGACGGGCAACACAATCAGACACAAGAGGTGTCATGACAGGTGATAGTTTTCAAGCCTCCACCTGCTGGACATTCCTTAAGCCCCATCGAGATCCCCCACCAAACACTTCACTATCGGTGTGGTTTCATTTGTACTTTTTTAATCTCTTATCTACGACGCATGCTGGTGGTGCAACTCCCACACTCGCTCGTCCATATACACACTCATGATCAGAGACTGAATAGCATAGGGGTTTTTCTTTTGTGTGTGTGCCTTTTCTCAATCGAACGCCCACCGATTTGCTAAGAATCTATAAATAGCCAATTTTTGTAAGGAGACTGCCAGCAGATCAGATGACTGGAGATAAAGAGAAAATGAGAAACACAGTGGGCGTACACTACAGGTTACTTGACTTTTGACTACAACATCACTCTCCAGTCTACAATGCCTCGATGCCTTCACTGTGTCTCACGCTAATCATGACTAAAATAACTCCTGCTTAGGTTCTCAGTTTGTACTTTTCAGTATCTTATTTCGACAGGTTTTAAGAGGGTCTTGTGAAACCTATTACAATTATCAGTGGTGGTTTCATTATTTTGATACACAGGCCAGGATTCTTTTATCATAGAAAACAAAACAAAAATGAAAAAGCACCCATGGACACAAATAACCATTAGTAAAGTTACTGGGACTTTACGCATTTTCATTATTCTAATAATGTTTAACAAGAATTATGTACTATCAATGAAAATAAAAAAAAAAACATCCAATAGAAAACCATTAATCATCAATATTTCCTAAAATAATCTTTATGAAAACCTGAAACATATAAGAATACCATCTTTAGAGCTGTCAACAGAATGAATTAATCAGGTAAGCAATCCCTCCAAGACTAAACAGTGGCAGTGCTACATGCACAATCTTTATTCTCTTCTTTACTATATCTACCAATATTGTTTTTGCCACACACCTTTCATATAAGTAGAGAGGAGCAATTGAGTACGTACTGTGCAGGGATCAAGTGGGTTCTTGCCGTTTACGTCCGGACAGAGGTCGCACACGTTGGGTGGCGCCGTGGCAATGTTTGGTACGTGTTTCCTGTGGTCCTTACAAGGCAATCCCGCCGGCAGCACCTCAGGAATATTGTGCGATGTCAGAGGTTTTACATGGCTCGAGAGATGCAGGCTATTTTTAGCCTTGATCTCTGCCTCCCATAAAGAAGGGTTTCTAGAGCGGCAAGGCATGTCAGAGGGTTTGGTGTTTGTCAGGGATACAGGCACAGGTAGTTTCGCTCGCCCCTTGTCTGGTCTGTTTGCGTTTATCAATGTATTTGTCGCACTTGATATTTGATATTTCATTTCTTTCTCTTTGATTATAGACTTCAAATATTTTTCTAAAGCGATATAATCATTGGTCTTCAAGAGTGAGTATGTTGCTAAGTTTTCAGTCTCTGGCGGGGCCGGGGCAGGGAAGACGTGATGCAAGAGGGAAATCGGCCCTTCGGGTAGTGATGCTCCCTGGCACCCTTGCACGACGCACACCACCACAAGCACTGCACTCAACACATGCATAACCTCTGATTTATTATTTATCAACAACATATTAAACGTTTGGCCTGACACGCTGGTTCCTTCACTTCCTTAATTATGCCCTTTAAATCTTTTCAGAATATATGCGTTTTCTTACTTAATATAGTCGCGTCAATAATAAAAACGTTAGTTTAGGGGCGGGAGCTTTTCAGGGCATTCCTCCCAGACGAGGGCGGGGAGCGTGGCGCGGCAGGTAAGAGAGTGAGGTGGTAGAGGCCAGCACCATCCGCTCTTGTACCTGGGTCGACACACCTGCAGGGTTGCAAACATTCCCAGATAGTCTGATTAAATGTCGTTTTCCACATGTTAACGCTAAGCCTCCTTATTTGAACCGAACAGCGTGTACAGGTGTAACCATGTATGTGTGTGTGGTGCGGTGAACTGAAGCTATACGAGTACAGACCGGGGTTACGAATACTTTAGGACTTCGAGGATATCCTGCTCCATTTTTCAAGTCTTTCCGAAGGAAGAAAGTTTTACCGATTATGAAATCACTTCATTGCTTTCATCATGACTCACATGTATTTATCTTTCAACCAGTGAGCATGTGTGTGTGTGTGTGTGTGTGTGTGTGTGTGTGTGTGTGTGTGTGTATGTGTGTGTGTGTGTGTGTGTGTGTGTGTGTGTGTGTGTGTGTGTGTGTGTGTGAGAGAGAGAGAGAGAGAGAGAGAGAGAGA
>CM035197.1:14432846-14458943 GCA_020233015.1 Callinectes sapidus | reverse complement strand
TATTATTATTGTTGTTGTTATTATTATTATTATTATTATTATTATTATTATTATTATTATTATTATTATTATTATTATTATTATTATTGTTATTATTATTATTATTACTATTACTATTATTATTATTGTTAACCCACACCAGATGCCCTCCACCCTTTGCGACGAGATCATTAAAACAGGAAAATATAGTTCTTAAGCTGCTCTCTCACGTGTGTCAGACTCCCATCATTCCCAGGTACAGCATTTTCCTATTAAGTTTATCTGTTCACTTTACCCAGAATGTAGTGCAGGGAATGTACGATAGCAAGCGTTTCGTTCATAATATCCCGCCCTTCGCTCATTACTTAACAGTGCTAGTTGAAGAAAGACTACAGAGTGAAAAGAGAGATCCATAAATTTCTGCATTTCAAATCTATGTCCTCTGACTGAATTTTATGACATTGAATAATTAAAATCTCAACACTTCCTTATCGCACCAAGTGTGATATCTGTGTGTGTGTGTGTGTGTGTGTGTGTGTGTGTGTGTGTGTGTGTGTGTGTGTGTGTGTGTGTGTGTGTGTGTGTGTGTGTGTGTGTGTGTGTGGCAAGTTCATGAATGTCGTGATAACTATTTCCTTGATTACATATAAAGGACATTAACAGTTATATTCTTTGAACGGTATTCCTAGCTTGATGAAGACTTTCATGTAAACTTAGTGATTTACACCAATAGATTTGTTAAATGTAAAGTTTGTCTTCAGAGACAAGGATTTACCAGCTGTGTGGTTTTATTCCACACGACCCTCCTTCCCACAGACTGTGGAAGGCTTTGAGAATGAAGCAGCACGTATGCTGCTGCAATGCCTCCTTATTTAATTACAGATCTTTGAAAAACTATTTTGTTTGTTATCGATGATGGACCTGAAATAGCAGTTACGTTTTTCTTTTTGTTTGTTTGTTTTCAAGTGTGATGATGATTATAGTTTAAAAACACCTGTACCTGAATTGAGACAGCATAATTTTACACAAAATGTTTCATAAAACAAAACAAATTCATGTCGAACAAGATACTACACGGAAAATCACTGAAAACAAAAAGGAACAAAACTTTCTTCCCAAACAATTCAGTTTGGAATCGAAGGTGATGTATGGTGGGTGACGCCTATCGGGTTTTCCTTCTATCAAGTTTTCCTTGTGAACGCGAGTGCTGAACATCACATTGAGAACAGGTGTAAGTTTACAACACAAACACACACACACACACACACACACACACACACACACACACACACACACACACACACACACGCACCATACTTTACAATTCCACAAACTCAGCGCTTCCCTATCTTGTATATCAAGGAAATGGTTAGAAACGTAAGAAAGGCGCTTCTAGCTTTCCAGTCAAAGAATAAACAATGAACATCAATTATATTACGACCACATTGAACCTGTCACGTTCAGCAGCTACAGACCAATGAACTCTCCTATAAGTAATTCAATATGAAGTGCTATGCTAGCCAACAGGATACAATGTACGATAAGACTGGCTGACTTACAGAGCCGCATCAATGAGGTCACACAGTATCTGATAGGATAACCTGGCAACGCTACCTCTTCCCCAATAAATCTGCCAGGAATGAAACAGAGGCTCATAATCTTTAATCTCTCATTTCTGCTATTTCTAAGTCGTGCTGAGACAATAAATCGGTTTCACATGGATTATGACATTGACACTGTAAATCCTTATTAATCGACTTATTACGAAAACTAACCAGTCTTGCCAAAAAGTATAAATGTTGTTGTAGAACCACAGAAGACAAATTTGTAGATGAAGATGAGTGGTTATAGAGAGGATTCTTGCAGCTTCGTATGTTGTTACGGCCTTTTGTGTTCCTACAATTTATTTTGCGGCAACTATGCAAGGCAACACTCCTCCCAGTGCTGCCTTCCACCTCACGGAGAGGAGAGGTGATGATTCCATCCGAGTATTAAATCAATACAAAGATGCACCTGTTTTGATACCTACATGTTGTTGTTATTTCTTTTCTTTCAATTGTCAAAGAGACTGACGAACGGTACAGGGTTTTTTTTTTTCTTCAAATGTAATAATAAAGAAAACAAAACAAATAAGGCCACTTTACTCGATATGCAGAATATCGATAAACAAATAAATAAAAGGCAGTTCACAAGACAACAGCGTTATCTCTCACAAAGCAAACAGTAGAGGTAGTAAACTGATCCGAGTCTTGGTTCAAATAAAAAGATACGCCTTTTCTTGCTACATTACAAAACATGAGAATCAATGAGTTCTCTCTCTCTCTCTCTCTCTCTCTCTCTCTCTCTCTCTCTCTCTCTCTCTCTCTCTCTCTCTCTCTCTCTCTCTCTCTCTCTCTCTCTCTCTCCCTCTCTCTCTCTCTCTACTTTCAATCCTTGATGAACTATCATTAGAGTTATGAAAACACATGAAGGAAAAAACTGCTGCTAGAACCATGGGAGCACCATTGAAATCCTCAGCACCCTCCAATAAAGCCTGTAAGAAGTAGGAGAGATATGACACAACAACGTCTGAAGATACAATGATCTGTGCGAGAGTAAAGCCTCACCACGCAGGGGGAGATCTCATGAGACGCTGGACAGAGGGGACATCCGTCTTCTGATCCCTTTCCGCCATGCCTGTCGCTGAAAGTGTTGGGAAGGTGGCCAGCGTGGTGGTGGAGTCTGTCATAGTGCCGGGCATCATGTGGTCCAAGTCGGGCGATCAGTGGTGCTTGTTTAGCGGTAAATGGAAGTGTGTGGCGTGGCTGAACCGACAGACTTTTGGCACTCACTATGGCCACTGCCACCGCCTGAACACACGCGACGCACACAATAACTTTCAAGATCATGACTGTTAGCAATTGTTTCTTGGCGGACTAATCAGCGTCCTGATGAGGAGAAATGAGCCCACAGTCGTTAACACATCAACTCAAAGGAACAAACTGCCCACGCCAAGCGTTGGAAGGTCTATATAGGGCTGGTATCAAGCGTGCACCAGGTGACTGCGGTAGAGAGCGAGAGACCACAGCCACTTGGAAATGCCAATGCGGTGTTTCCTGATTATCTCCGAAAAGGGGCGTCTCTTTAACCCCGACATTGTAGCATCTTCTCTACTATCTACATTTCAACTCACAAATGTTCCGACAGCTGCATCTAGAGTTACCCAGCTAAGGTATAACTTGTATCAAAGATTATCAATACCCGTATAAAGCCATAGAATGTGATGGGAGCACGGAGCAGGGAGGTACGACAAGAAGGTGGAGACTAAATATCGCTAAGTTATCAAGAGTCGCCCCACGCCTCCTGTATTGTTCCTGGCACCGTGAGGGTTGTCACGCACTATACATGACTCGCATCACGCTCACCAATAGCCGACGTGCGTACCTGATTTCTTTAACCTCTTCAGGACCAGGAAACATTTTTACCATGAGCTTTGGGTGTGATAGAAGATCAATAGCCAGTCTGTACTATGTTAATCCCCACATGACTTTCTGAAGCTGTATGAAATCGACTGATAATAAGCAGGGAAAAAAATATGAAAATGCGTCCCAATACTGAAGGGGTTAAGTACTGTACACTAAACAAGTGAAGTTTCATATTGCTACAATAAAGTATTCTACAGAGTACCTGTGACAGTTTAGGGACCGCCACTCCTTAGGGCTTAGGCTAAAGCAGCTGCAGCAACCTTTCAACTAGGAATTCAAATGCCTACTGATAGACATATGGAAAACATGAAAACATACGAGAAGCTGCAAGAATTCGGCAAACTTACAGGTGATGATTCCTATAATAAGCAGACATCCATAGCCGTGACTTTACTAAAAGGATAACACATGAGAGAGGAAGACACATATACATATATCATGCCAACGAAAGTATATAAGAAGTATACCAATGGTAATTTACACTTTAAAATTTATATAAAATATTTTTAGGGTAATGGAAGAGATAGAGAAACCGATAAAAAAATATATATGATAATCAGTACATGGCATTAGAATTAACGGTCATTTGGTTTTAGTATGTAGAGTTGTAAAGTGAATCTGCTATCATTAAATGGATCAGTTAAGCCAAATAGCAATAAACTTAAAAGTTAGTATATAGTATTAGGAAATAAGAAATACTCGCATGTATGTATCTGAGTGTGTGACAAGACAGGACTATCTTGACAAGTATTCTTCAGGACACAGTCATTCAGCAACCACCATTACGTGTCCAGCACTAAAAACATCTAGTACAGACATTTTATAAAGAGGTAACATACTTCATTTGGCATGTTGAAGAGAATAACAAGCTGAAAAGCAAAATCTGGAAACCGCTAGATCAGAGGAAATTTTTTTTTCCTAGTGATGAGGAAGGAAAGGCGGGGAACAGTTTTTCCCCCGCCCCCTTTTTTTACTTTTCTTTTGAAACGGCTACCTGCACTCTATCCCTCTCTCTCCAATCTTTCCCTTTCAAACTCCTTCCCGGAAACAAACTCCAGGAAGCGATAGTAATATACCGGCTCCCACCGGATGCACCACATTTGCCTTCCGCCGTGTATAAAATACCACAATGCACGAGTATGTAGCACACACATGACTCTTCCCTGTAATTACCTCTCCATCCTGCCTCCTTCAGTATGGAATACAAAGGTGTCACGGAATTCTCAGACGCTTGACTGCAACTGCCTCTCAATGAAGAGGTCCACGTAGGGATAACAACGCCGGATATCAAAAAGAAGTGAAACAAAGAGAGAAGAATTAACATGAGTCCTGTGATAATGCAAAGGAGGAAACTGAAGGCTGGTGTTTCAGAAACACATGGGAAGGTCTGGTGAGGTGCGAGCCGTCACCTGATAAGAATGCGACATATTCATCATCATAATCATCATCATCATCAGCAGCAGCAGCAGCAGCAGTAGTAGTAGTAGTAGTAGTAGTAGTAGTAGTAGTAGTAGTAGTGCATAATATGAACATAAGAACATGAGGGAAGCTGCAAGAGGCCGCTAGACCTATTCGTGGCAGTCCCTATGTGAACACCTCTGCCTATTTCCATCCATCATCCTCATCCAAAACCTTGTCCAATCTTCTTTTAAAACTCTCCAATGTCTGAGTACTAACAATATGATTATTGAGTCTGTTCTCACCAACTACCCTATCTGAAAACTACTTCCTTCCTATTTCTCTCCAAAAACCTAAATTTCCCCAGCTTCAACCCGTTATTTTTGGTTACATTCTGATTATTGACCCTAAGAATCTTAAGAGTAGTAGTGATACAGGTACATTAAGTCGTTATATAGGGGGTCACAGAAGACACATTTTTTGTGGACTGATTACATTATCGCCATGTTTCCGTTGAGCACAAAGGTTGTCAATGAAAAAGCGTATCAGTATATCTGGTGCTATTGATGTTTAGCATTTTATATATGTGTAGATAAAGTTTTTTTTTGTGTGAGAGAGAGAGAGAGAGAGAGAGAGAGAGAGAGAGAGAGAGAGAGAGAGAGAGAGAGAGAGAGAGAGAGAGAGAGAGAGAGAGAGAGAGAGAGAGAGAGAGAGAGAGAGAGAGAGAGAGAGAGAGAATAATAATAATAATAATAATAATAATAATAATAATAATAATAATAATAATAATAATAATAATAATAATGATTGATGATAATATTTTTTTATTATTATTATTGTCATCATCATTAACAATATTAAAATCATTGCCAGTATCATTATTACTATTATCATTATTGTTATTCTAGATGTTGCTATTGTTGTCGTTGGTGGTGGTGGTGAATGCTTAGCGTTGCGGTGCGGCGTACACGCAGCAAGGACCACATTTACGTCAGTGACAACCGCAGATACCGCGGTATACAAGCGGCGCGGCATTTCCCCTCACCTGTCGCTGTGAGCACTGAGAAGGCCAAGCAGCCTCCCTCCCCTCAACACCCGAGATAACGGCAGATAGGCGTCGCTCCGCCACCGGTAATGAGAGGCGTGCATGGCTAGTAGTACAAGGGTGGGGCAGTGCCAACCGTCACCTTGTCACTCGTCACCGTGCCAGGCGTCACCGTACCAGGCGTCATCAGACACGTTGCCTTTTTGGTGTTATCTCCCTCATGCGCTCCCTTCATCTGTGTGGCTTTCAGTGAAAGGAAAAACAGGGCAAAGTATAGTAGTTGTACAGTCTTGGTCAGTCAGTGGTGGAATAATTTATCACATTCACTCTCACCGTTTAGGATTTTTCTTCCATCGAAAGTTATTTTGATCAGGCGAGAATCTATCAATATAAAGATTTGAAATGAAATCGTCATCTTATCAGAGTTCGCTATTCTTAAACGATTATTTCCAAGAGTCAGGTTCTCATGAGTATCTTCAGCATTGACATTGCAAGATCCTTGTTGAACTATCATTTCATTCATGACAACACTTGAAAACTAAAACCCTACATTAGCGCCTTCTATATGTTTGAAATTTCAAATGCTTTAAAAATCAAAACAGATCAAATCAAATCAATATATATCTTTAAAGACGTACAAATTAATGGAAAATATTGTTTATTCAACAACTGGTCTCAAACTTTGTTAATTCAGCGCTAGTCTTCTTGAGTCTGTGTCAAGGCAGGGGGAGGGGGCATGTCGACGCATTAGACGTGAAACACTACCCTACGCATACCTACCAGCATAGATTTACAATCATCTCAAACTTTAGTTTTCACATATGCTTATTGATCTAGTCAGTTTAACAAGCACTGCATCATCAGTGGGAAAAACACACGTGAGAATCTAAATAATCATTGAGGCCTTTGAGGATTCATAGAAAGTACTGCGGGGCGATCCACGTGGCGTGCATCAACAAAGAGATCTCATTAAATGATTATCTTCTATTGTCTTGACGTAATGTACCTTCATGGACTTTACTCCCAAACGTTTCGACTTGTTACCTCATCTCGATAATTGCCTCTAGTGATTACGATCCTCTTCAGCGTTATCATTTCACTAGGCTTGTTGATATTAACAAATGTTGCAAATATGTACATGCATGCTATGTTTTTGTTTTTCTTGATAAGTGAGGGGTGGTTAATATGTTAGAGAAATTCAGCACAAAACCTACATCTCTCACACAGAATGAAAAACAGGTGCAAAAAAATTGTTGCATCCCTTAAAACTTCAATAAAGATCTCGAGTCATCTCTACCAGTTTTCTTCTCCACCACCTTTGAACTCTATACAGGAGCATTACCCATCCACGTATAGAGTATGTTTTACATGTGTGGGAGGGTTCTGGGTTCCACTCATGATGTTAGGGACATGATAGGTAGGAATTCATTGTATATATTTATGTAGATATTATCTGATGCAATATCTCTATAAGATGGTGCAATACTTCAGAAATCCTCACACAGCTTTGTCCTCTACAAGGAGTTGCATGTGTTTATATATATATAACTTGGCATTTCATTTGTTATTGCATCCATAGGATGTTACATTTACTAAAATATAATAATATAAACTCTCTAAGTAGGATGTAGTTTATAAGACATCACTATATGAGATAAAATAATGTACTTGAACACTGAGGCATCACACACACACACCCATCCCTGCATCACATGACCACGCCTCGGAGTCAGCAGTTTCCTGCGGCGTGAGGCGCGGCGGGCCGCACCAGGGGAGAGAAGAAAACGAGGGGCGGTGAGAGGCAGTTGGGGTGACCCAACAGGACCGCCGCCGGGCGTCTGCCGGCGGGCAGAAGGAAGACAGCCGGCTCGTGTGGTGGTTGAGGGAACGAACTGTGTGTGCCCTGAACGTGTGTTCTCCAGACTCTGAAGTGTTCTCTAAGTTATCGCCCAAGAGACAGACTAAACACTTCTCCGAGAAAGACAGACATTACGTTCTAACCGTGTGTCTTGAAATCATTGTAAATATCATCCCTAATATATTAACTTTTATAATCTGAGTTTCCTTCCAAACCTGAATGTTGAGAACTATAATACATAATATTAACCAGATTCCCGCTCGCCACAAAACTCAAACTTCACTTAAACAACTTACATTCGTGAAGTATCCCCCAAGCCAACAATACTGTATTTGTATACAAGGTTGCATCAAATGTCTCATCAACTCTCCTCTGACCTCAGCCTTTCTCATCCCCGCAATGTTGCATCTCTTGCTCTCTTCGGTATCAAAGTAGCAGATGAATGGAATAGAGTCAATAGACAGTTATCAGGTTGTTAGTCACTAGTGTTTTAATGCAGTGTATGGTATATAAGGGCAGTTCTAGCCCTTTGCATGATGTTCTGCACAAGTTTAATTTCCATTCATTTATATCCCTCACAGTACTTCAACCCTCAATTTGTTATACTATCAATCCTCATTTGTCTAGCTTGCTTATGTAAAATCTATAATAAAGAATGTGTAAGAGTAACAAACACCACATCTAACAATTCCAGTCAAGGAGGGATTACACCAAAAAATGTGTAATGTCACCATGGCTATAACACCTATACAAATGGTGGTAACACAAATTAATCAAATATTTGGTAAAGATTAAGTCTGGAAACAGAAGACTCGAGAGTAGAATGTGAGTCATTGCAGTTTGCAGATGTCACAGCAGATAAAGAGCATTCAACTAGTTTTGACTGATACATAGACAGAAAGTGAAAGTTTGACATATGGAAGAGTAAGGTAGCAGCGAGATGCACCAAGCAGGTAGGTAGTAAGAATGTAAGGCTGAATAGTGAGGAGCTGGAAGAAGTAGACTCATTCAGGGAAAATGTGGCAACTTGTGACAGACCATGTAAGGGATGGATAGACAATGCAAGGGAGACCCTGAAAGAAAAGGGTCTGACACAATCACAAAACATAGAACTATTGTGCACAACAATCTAAGAGCTCAGCTGTAAGTGATGAATAATGTAGCCTTGGGACTTTCAAGGGAGACACTACTCATCAATTACCTCAGACTACTGTGGCACAACTAAGTCTGGTAAAGAAAGGTGAGTACTTGTTATGAAGGAGCTCTCCCCAGGATAAAATGGTCCAAGCTGTCAGCTGGTCACCCTACAGTAAGGGTAAAGTATGTTTTCTTTTCTATCAAAGGCCAGAGAGCATAAATGTGAAAGTAAACTATTTTGTCCAGGCTACACATTTTTTGTAGGGAGACAGCTATGATATATGTGCAAATCAATCAATACTCAATTTTTCACAAAACAAATAATAGCTTCACATCCAAGTTTTCTACCAATAATTTATCTGGATATGTTCCTTCAAAATGCAACATCTGATTAATACACATAGCAATGATAATAATGATAATACTGGATTTCAGTCACATAAAATACCCAAGCATGAAAATCACCTTAAGAGAAAATGACTTATAATAGAGTAGCTTGAATTTCTAAAATTAAGATCATAAAAAATATTCCATTACTGAAACTGCTGGTTAATAAATGTCAAAATATAATATGAAATTCAGATTCTTATGACTTAGTTGTGAAAATAACATTCACATTCACATACTCCGATGTTTATTTCTTACACCATTTATCTCCTGTTGCCATAAGTGGATGGGATGGGCTGGGTCACCTGCAGGCCCGCAACCTTGTCAAAGTCCTGCAACACAAAATACATCATGTCACATATCAACTCCAAAATTGTAATTCATACATCATAATATGATACCACTAAACTATCTTATCACAATAATCCTTTATCCAACACTTCAAGATCCCTCTGTTAAACTTATGCTTGGTTTGGGCTTCAGCAATATAATCATTCCAAATCTTGCACAAATACAACTCCCTCCCAGTGAACAGGAATGTGTTTCTAAAGACAAGCTCAATGGAAGATACAAGAAATGGACAAGATTTTACCATTTGCCAGCTGGTTAAATTCAAAAGTTGTTCAGCATTGTCTCACACTATAAAGTACATAATCTCAAAACATTATATTATGATAAATCAATTGATTTCCTGTTTTCATTTTTTATAGTATAATTCTAATGTTATTTGATGATGATATTTGTTATAAATACAACTTACATTATTTTACAGAGCAAAATTAAGTCCTCTTCATTTAACAAGTTGACTGAGTTTCAAAGAGTTTAATAGTGCAAGTGTATCTTCACACATATTTTACTTAGCCTCTGTAGAAGTCAATATTTCTCATAGAAAGGGCAAAGCAAATTTTAAAGTTTTCCTTGTAAGAAAAAGGAAAATCTTTGGACAAAAGTAAGCACTGCAGTGCTTTTATTGGCAACCCGCCTCAGCTATATTTTGCCATGCTTGACTTTTTTTTTACTTTTTCCCAGTGCCCTTCTGATACACACAAATATACAAACACAAAGGAAAACATATAATGTACATAAAATAGTTGACAAATCTGAAATGCTTCACTGGTCAAGTTTTCTGTAGAGAATAATGAATTCAACATCTAGATACCAGGTTGACATCCTTACACAAAATGTCAGTGACCCAGACGAGGCACCACACAACTGCTCTCAGCCATCCTCCTGTGATGCCCACCGAATGTCTCCAAAAGGGACGGTCAAAACAAAACAACTTCCATCTTTCCATATCCCAAAATTACTCCATTAGTTTGCAAATAACCTACCTCTGCCAACACCCCATTCTTACATGTACTCTTATACCTTACTCATTTTCCTTCCAAATGGCCTTCCTCACCTGATTAAATAAAAAAGTATTCCTTCACATCTGTAGCAATACAGATGTAATACAATAACAAAACTTAATGCAACTTAAGCACCTAATTTGATGTTCACCACTCACCATCAGTTTCAGCATCTCCTTGGTATCAGCGTCCACCTCAATGATGCCCTGCTCAAGAGCGGACACCTCGGGCACGTAGTTGTCACGGCGCTCACGCTCCTCCTCCTGCAGCTTGATGGAGATGCCTCGCACTGGCCCACGCTGGATCCTCTTCATCAGATGAGTGACAAATCTGGTGAAGAAACCAACATACACAAAACTAAATCAACAACCAAGCTTTATGATCATAACACCTATATCATCAAAACTATGACTCTTCAGAATCACAGATAATTTCCCTGATTTTAGTTGACAAAATAAAGGTTCCAAGACGGAGAATAATGGAAATGCCAAACAATTTTCAAGACCAAATAATTAGAAGTAACAATGTTCCTGTAAAGCAATAAGGCTCAAAATAAAAGTAATAAGATACAAAAGCTTGAATACAGGCAGACAAGCTTTTTCCATGATTCTGTACTCAATTCACCTTCACTGTGGGCCAAAATCCCTTGGTTAAGTTAGATTAGGTTAGGTAAAGTCAGGTCAAGATAGGTTAGCTGTTGTCAGGTTTGGTCCTGTTGGGTAGGGTCTTGCCACATTAATTTCACATCACTTACACAAAGTTTGACACCAAAAAAATAAAATAAAAAATATATAATGAAAAAATAAAATTAAAAAATAAAATAAATAATAATAATAATAATAATAATAATAATAATAATAATAATAACAAGAATGAATCTCTTGCTTATGGTTGCAATTGACACAATAGCAATTTTGATAACTGCTTCGTAATTTTTTATCAATACACATTATTTTCAATTAGCAAACTCAAAAACAAGCGCAATTTCAATTCCACACAAGTCTACTCTGCAATGCATCATAGGAACAAAACACATGGCATCAATACTAAGAGTAAAGGTTCAGACAAATGCCTTCAAGAACAGAATAATTGTTTCCTGCCACTGACACCTACCCAGCAATCTTGTTACGAAGAGGCTTTGAGGGAATAATGGCAATCTCCTCACAGATGCGCTTGTTGGTGTGGAAGTCACTGCCTAGCCGGGTGTAGTACTTCTCAATGATCACCCGAGCCGCTTTCTTCACTGTCTTGGTGCGTACACGACCCTGGAATACAGAGCACAAGATTATACTCTCAGGGCATGCATGTCAAATGAAGATTGCATGATGAAATTAATCCAAACCTACCTCAATTTTCAACCATGGCTCTAAACTCTCAAGCAACCCAGAACACAGCAAAACAGTTATAACAATTGTAGAAATATCCAAACTCACCAATACATTATTCAGTTTTACGTGTATCTAAATAGGAAATTCTTTTACACCATACGAGCTATTTCACGAACAAATTAAACTCGTATGTAGATATGACTGTAGTTCAAAATGAGGGAAGTTGTGGTGGGAAGGACCCCACTCCTATACCACATGCCCACCCATTCACTCCATTTGCCAAGCCTTGCATCCCGTTGTCCCCCAGCTGACTCACACGGCCCAGACTGCTTCCTAAATCACCTCAATAGTCCCATCCAGCCAGCCTCAGAGGTTGGATGTGAGGCTCCTGGCAAGGCTCACTTTCCCTTGAGCTTTGTATTGTACTGTTTGTTTCTATATCGATATAGAGGTATTTCTCATTTTGTGCAAGATATGGTTTCCTACAGGCATCGCACAAACTGAAACCATACAGAAAAACTATTTTCCCCAAAAGAAACAATGGATAATAAGGGGAATGGGTTTTGGCTCAAAAAACTTACATTTTGTTGAACGAAAAACACACCTACTTCACAAATAAAGTGAACATGTTCTAAAAAAGAGGAGTATTGAGGTGGTAAAAATATATAACCTGACGATTCCAGAAAAAAACAACGTGCAGACTAAAGCAAAACACAATTAAGAAGACAAGAAATTATTTAGCCAGGAATGGACTGAGACAAGAGTAAACATTCACCCAAAAATCATTTCGTCCTCACAGAGAATGCATTCTAACTAAACCTAACCAATAAAAATTATTTGCGGGACTATATATGGCGTTTAAAATACTCGGTAAGGATGAGAAGGGTAAGAAAAGCCATCTTGAGACTGGTGTAATTGTAAATATATACTCCCTAACCTATCCTTCTCAGAGCCAAAATTAGTCAATATATCCTTTCTTTGAGCCACGCTGACTGTAAAGGTGGCTGAATATGCTGGCGATGTGTACAGTATGATCAATAACACACAAATGACGGCTTTCTGCACAGTGATCCAATAAAACCTGCCTCACGTACACTATACACTAAACAAGACCATCATGTGCTCAAGTATAACCAGACCTTCCTCGTCTACGTTACCTTGCATATTTCAAACCAATATCTACATTCCCAGTATCTTCTGTCGTGGCTATTGGTAACGCCAGCACCATATCCCTACAGTGAATCGTGGTGTATCGTCGCAGTGCACAAATATAACTCGAAGAAGAAATGTGTTCCCCCATCACTGGTTTGTTTACATCCTGCAGCCAGCACCGCCCTCAACTTTCCGCCAAATTTCCCATATGTCGATGATCTTGGGGGCAATTTGTCTAGCTACACACAATATTGAATGTCTGAATGATAACTCTGCCAGGGAAAAAGTACGTCAAGACTCACCATTTCGACGGATTACGTGGATCAACCTCAGGCAGCAGAGGCCAGCACACCGCACAAGGATTACAGAACGAAAAGGAGAGACGGTCGGATTGCGAACGGCGCCACTGAGACTGGTTTGAGACTGCATGGCGGGAAGTTTAAATATCTGGCCTTTTCTTGTTCTTTCTTGCCTTACCTTACCTTACATTTGCCCCGGAAGCCTGTCTTTGTAGAAATAAGCAACCACTGAAAATAGCAAAGTCCCTTTAGGCCTTTCATAGGAACTCTTGTGTCTAGAAATTAAATCAATAACTTTCTTTTCTCCAAGCGCAACACTTCAGCAGTAAACTTCGGCCAATGGTAGGCTACTGTTAAATCTTGCTTTAGGAAGGTGAACAGAATAGGGTTGAGAGAAGATAGTCTTGTGCAACGAGGCCACAGGAGGAGGAGAGGCATGCAGTTTGCAAGATAAGAACATATCAGTTGACATGAAAATAGCGGTAAAAGATGGCAAGAGGTGCAACATTCCGCCCGTGAGGAAAAATCTGAAGGCAGTTTTGTCAAAGAGTACTTGATAGACGAAAAGTTTTATTATTCTACCCTATTTATCAAAATAGCGGGAGTAGAACCAACCCATACATGTGCAGAGCATTGCATACATGGGTGGAAGTGGATGAGGTGAGAAAAACTGGCGGAAACGCCTCAGAACGTCTAACTTCAAAGAAGCTCTTTTAGCGAGAGATAAAGTGGAGTGTCCAGTTGGGATTATAAGTAAAGGACAGACTGAGGATACTCAGTGTAGAAGAGGGGGACAGTTAAGTGTCAATGAAGAAGAGAGGATAGTTGTCTGGAAGATTGTGTCGATTTGATAGATGGTGGAATTGAACACTAAAAAGTTTTCCTTGTCTTAATCAGAAATCTTGGAGAGACTAGGGAAAACAGACGTTCTGTAGCATCTCTACGGGATACATTTACTTCTAAAAGGGTCGGTCGTCTCAAAACAGAATTGGAAAATAGTGTGGTATCGTCAGCGTAGGAACGGATAGGGCAAGAAGTTTGGTTTAGAAGATTATTATTGAATAATAGGGAGAAAGTGGGTGATAAAACAGAACCTGGAGGAAAACTAATCTTGATAGATTTAGGAGAAGAACACTGACCATTTAGTATTGCAGCAATAGAAAGATTGAAGAGGAAACTTCAGACGAAGTTGCAGAGAGGATAGAAGCCGTACGAGGGTAGTTATGAGATCAAAGCTTGGTGCAGGATTCTATGAAAAGTTTTTGAAATAACTAAGACAAAAACAAAAGTTAAAATGCCAATACAGGTACAATGAATCATGTACGTGGTCGGGATTATTTTAATCTTGAAATAAAAAAGTGTAGCTTTAATACTTGACGTTTTCTTTAATATGATGCGTCTAAATAAAGGGGTAACATAGTTAATAGTATGTACAACAGCCATAATATCAGTATGACTCTCTGCCTAAGTATCTAAGTAAACTAACTCTATGAGGGTTCTTAATGAAGTACCCTATTTTCAAAATGAATATAATTTTGCCTACATAAGAGATCTATTAGAAATGTACTAGGCCAATGAACACGGTGGCAAAAATAACTTTGTGTGTTCTAACTCCAATATACTTCATGGAAAATCCTTGTGACATAATATATTTAATCAGTACATCTTTTGCTGGAATGATCTCCGGAGGTTATTTTTTGGAAAAGCTTACCAAATGCCCCATCAAGTTCTGCATGATGTCTGTCTCCTTGGTTGTATAACCTAAGTCCTTCCAGCGCCATTCCAAGCACAAGGAACAATAGAAATGCAAAAAGAACATTGTGTGGAAGGAAAGTAGCCTAGTACACCTGAGGAATTCAATGTTTGTCCATGATATAAGAACAAGTCGAGAGGTGCGTGAATCAAATAATTACCAGCTGCTACAGTAGTAGTAGTAGTAGTAGTAGTAGTAGTAGTAGTAGTAGTAGTAGTAGTAATAGTATAATGAGATATGTACTTATGTGTAAAAATAAATGAATAAATGAATAAAATTCGTGATCCAGATGTGAAATGAATAAAGTACAAACCACCAAAATATAAATGTTAAAAATGATGTAGCTACCACAGTCGTTCCAAGAAGTCATGTCACCACCAATAGAGCAGGCCAGGTGCACTGTGGGTTTTAAGCACAGAAGGGTTGACTTCCTAAATAAACCTGTGATGCCTGTGATATATATCTTTTTGTGAGAATGAAAAAAAAAAAAAAAAAAAAAAAAATGCTTCAATTTTTCTAAACCCTCCTTGACACACAGCGAACAGTGGCAGCAGTGTCATGAATGGCTTTATATTTGCCAGCAGGTTGTGAAATGAGAATGGGTGTTGTTGATGTTTATTCTGAACAAGGAACTTTTCATAACATCTTTAGGACACCTGGGATTCGGAATAACCAACCTCCGCAAATCCATCTCTGGTTTTCCATCCGGCGACAGGTGCCAGATATATCATTGGTTCAGGTTCACTTCAGCTCAGTCAGGTATACAAGGTTGATGAAGTATTGCGGAACACCCTCCGTACAACATTATCGGCTCAGAGTGACCAACTTCAACAAATTTATCTCTGGCTATCCCTCTAAAATCTGCCAAGAATGTACTGTTTATCTTTCCTTCTTGTGAAAAGACAACTTCTCTCCATGTCCAGCGTGCAGCTACATTATGTAGGAAAATGTGGAGGAGGACAAACACACCCAATATAAATAGTACTTTACAAATATTCTATTAATTGTTCTTGCAGTTTCAGCTTTTCATATACAAACAAGAGCTCTCATCCGACAGTAATAGTTTCTACATATCGAACTGTATGTGGGTTCATGAAATACTATTTATGAAGAGCTCTCCAGACCAAGGAAAACTGTAAATGTAATAGGTGGAGATAATTGTTTGATATCCACCTTCTTTTCCGAAAACATTTTCTATTCTAGATAACACATCATCTAACAACTGTAAGACATGTAGTGTAACACAGTGCTTGCATATCATTATCATTATTATTATTATTATTATTATTATTATTATTATTATTATTATTATTATTATTATTATTATTATTATTATTATTATTATCATTATCTATTAAAGGGCTCGTTTTGATTCCCATTTTCTAATATGCTCATCTTAGATTTCAATGTTTTCCACAGGATTTGTGTTAGATCGTTGTTTTTTATTGGTTTAATAGCTTTCTATTAGTATTATGTGTATTTTGGGTTATACTGATTTACAGAGTAAAATGTAAATATTCTTCTGTATCTATGTACAAGTTTGTGTACTGAAGGATTTTCTTTGAAAGGCGGCACCCCAGTTCTTTATTATTACCGCAGATCCCTCTACCAGTGTTCAAGGTTGCACGGGTACAGGTGGTGGCGGCAATGTTGTGAGTTTTGTGACTAGTGTTTACTTATGATTTGCTTCTTATTTACTTGTGATTATCATGTTTTGTGCTAATGTGGCCCGGTCATACAGGCTGGAACATATAGAATAAACCGAGTTGCAACATACTGTTACACTGCGTTACACTGCACTACAAGTTGCAACTATTGTTTCCCTGTCCCGAACGCCTTGAGACTACAATACACTACAATGCATGTAGAATAGTGAATTTTTCATAATGGAGGATGAAATAGATCGTAAACAATATCTCAAGTTTTTTTATTCAGAAGATGCCTGGCGTCTCTGAGTGTGGAGGAGGCCGAGTGGTTCACAGTCAGATGATAATATAAAGGCTGGGTAGAGACAACCATGTCTGCTGGGTGGAACCAGTGCGCGTCGCTTCAAGACTCAGCAACACACACATCAGCCTAAAAAGCTACCGAGGTGATTGAGTGTCAACGATGGATCATGAGTGTATTATTGTCTTTATGTATTGCTTGGAGATGTGATTATACATAATAGATTGGGCAGGGTAAAATTTAGATGACAAAATGATTCAAATTGCGAGGTTCTGAATGCTTTCATCGTAACACATCATAGAATATTGGTATAATGAAACGATTGAAATATCTTATTAACTGTATTGATTTCTTTAGTAAATGTAGTGTGAAATAGTGAAGGTATAATGGAGCGTCAGAGCTGCCTGGTACCACAGGGCTTGATGAGAGCAGCGCCCGTGACAGCAAGGAAACCTGCTGGTTGGGGCCACTCTCGCTCCAAGGGCTGCACTGTGGCGTCAAAATGCTCTAGTGAATGATTCCCTACAGGATATACATGAGACGCTATAATGGACTCGTTCAACTCACATTAGATCGCAAACCAACTGTGGCACGTAATGTTTGACGATTTCTACGATGAGAAAGATGAGAAAGTTTCTTATTTCTTCATATCTTGGGTGAGGAGCTCCAAAAGCGTGCGTCACCGAGCTAACAACTCGCGTTCATAGAATTATCATTGCCCTTCCTGCACTCTTATTTCAGATAAAAGAGAACAAATACAAAATAGATTCCGTTTATAATGTACTGTCTCTCTTTCGCGGGCGCTGTAGTCAAGGCTGCTGCGGTAAATTCACTCTGTCGCAGCTAGGCTAGTATTTTGAAACGCTTTGGACTCTCCTAAGGATTGTTTTTGAAGGCCACCAAAACTATGAGTCGGTTTCTCCTGGGTGTCTTCCCCATAGGTCATGCAGAATATTTGTTAAACTCTTACTACAATAATAGAAAAATTAATACCCAATAACTTCTAGAGACTGTTAAAGGTCATCGTGATAAGACACTAAAACGTTGGAGAATACGGCTGCAAAGATGTTGTGTCCAAGGCTAGCATTAAGGAACCATTCACTGAAGGTCAAGGAAGAGAATGTTTAGTGCCTGATATTGTTACGGTCACTAGTCAAGCAACGTACAGTTTAGCATTCTCCTTCAATCTCAAATCTTCTGATTTGCTAAGAATCTATCAATTGTTGGGTTTTGTGAGGAGACTGTCAGCATACCAGACGCTTTGAAATACAAGTAACACGTAAAACAGTGACAGTGAGCGTGGCATGTTACTCCGCTTCTGAACACCACTGAACTGTACGTATATCCACGACTCTGGCATAACTTTAAGGCATGAACTTAATGCATAAAAAATTTCCTCTATTCTCGGAAAGACTAAAACAAGAGAGGAAAAATCACGCACGGAAATAAACTCTTAAACACACTATGAGACACTAATATATATATGTTGCTGTACACATTTTTACAAAACCATTAACAAAATATATTCTAAAAAGATAATTATTCCCCATGAGTGTGCTAAGGAATACCTCCACTTAGCACAAATCACATTCACAGGTTTATCTTTTTTCCGTAAGTCTATGAAGGCGAGATGATACAAGCCTGCTTCAGCTAGTGCTCGTCGGTCTGCTTTTGTACGAACGCCTTCACCCCAAGATTAAGTTTCTGTTCTTGTCACGAGGTAATGATTGAAGTGTACCAGAACGTACGTTCGTTTATAAGCAGCCTGCATCTTTCACTACTGGTTCATTAGACGCGTCAAAATCACACACTCGATGTTAATGTGTAAATTTATGTTGTCAAAAGTGTCCATGGCGAGAAGAAACGAAAGTGTACCTACATTGAGGTTGAATAGGACGCTAGACCAGTTGATCTGACTCCAATTCTGTTAATCAAATGTGGATTTATGATACAATCAAATGTGTAGGTGAGGAGGGAATACATGTGTATGTAAAGGTTCAGTAAGTTAGATAAGTTAATCAGAACCCGTATTCTGAAACGCTTTAAGCTCTCATCAGGACTATTTTCAACAGCTACTTAAATAAGTTGGATTTTTTTTTTTTTTTTTTTTTTTTTTTTTTTTTTTTATACCAATGGTGATGCAGAATCTTCATCAGTCTTACTTAGAATGAGAACATTTGAACACCCAGTACCATCCACCACAGCTTGTTGAAAATAGTCAAGATAAGACACAGAAACTTTTGAGAATACGGTCACTGACTCTAACCGTGTCTGTGGAGTGTGAACTGATGAGCGGCTCTATAAGACACTCCTAGCGCAGCACATACATGTACATGAATGAACAAGAAAAAACGCGGAGAAAAGTTGTCATCACACAGTAAATCTATTATACAATCAAGTTATTAAAAATATCTTATGAATAGTATCTAAAAATTCAGTTACATCCCAGACTCCATTGCAATACTTTGAAAGCACAGTAGCATATTATGTTACATTATGGCTCGTATTCTTAAACATTGTGTTCTCTCACCGGAACTATATTCAAAGGCCACAGAGATGACTGATCGGATTTTCATAGATGTGTTCCCTTTGTAGGTGCAAACACCTTGTTAAACTATCACTAGAACTATGGGAACACCCTTGAAAATCAATACAACTACCATCCACTACAACCAGTTGAAAATAGTCAAGATGAGATATCGAAACGTTTACGAATACAGACCCAGATCATATACAAAAGGAAACCACATCGCACTGCACAACACGTCCACTAATTCAGAGCTAAAGAGAAATAGGCTTTGTAGTGATTCAGTACGTGGTGTGTGACTCGTGCCAGTCCGACATCCCCACCGCCAATCTCCCGTCCCCCTCGCCGCCAAGCTGCTACACCCCCGCCACTCCAGCTGCAGTGGTGGTCAGTGGCTGAGTTACCTGTCATTGTATTTACCTTCCTCTCTCAATCATAAGTCTCCTGATCTGCTTGGAATCATTCAGTGGATTGGCCTTGCAAGATTGTGAGATTAAAAGACTTTGGATTGAAAGAAGACGCTAAACACATTGAGAGTAAATTCAGAAGGTCACCAGGGCCCCTTTTAACAGAGATTCTAACGTATGCAACTTTTGCTTAGATGAACTTCTAGTGTTAAAAACTGTCTTAGCCTCCCGAAATTGCTCTTGTACATTAGCCAGCAGCTTCAAATTCACGAGTGAGGAGATAATGGCTAAAAGTACAACACCAATATTTCGGGAGGGTGAGATGGATTTTAAGACTATAAATTCGTCTAAGAAAATGCTACGTACTTAAGAATCACTGTAAATACAAACCCAGATTTATGGTATACATAACACAAGAAAATTGCCGACTGACTGGTGCATATCACATCATATCTATTCCTTATTGTCAATGAGTTAGATGTATTAGTGAACCGCAGCGACATAACATTTGGCTGTAACATTGCTCGAACCTAGGTAAGCGATTCACGAAAAATAAGCATCATTATTAATCGGAGGATTAACACTAATTTGCATCACTTTACCTACGAGATCCATTTCTTACTAGGAGTCGCACCGTTAAAACACTATGGGCTCTCATCAACATTACCATCAAAGGCCACAAAGATCGAGTTCTCATGTAGATATTTTTTCAGTCATCCTTTTTCAATTATTACTAGAATCAGGGGGGAAAAAAACACACTCACAGAAACTTCCCAACAACTTCTCCTTTACAATAACAGTTAAAAAATTGACGAGATAAAGACAAGCAGATTCTGTATAAACTCGGACTTACTGACTTGTATTCCTGGACGTTCTGACAACCATTTTCAGACTACGAACATAACTTCTCTAATTCTCACGATTCGTTCCCCGTCAGTGATGCAGAATCCTTGTTAATCTATCCCAGGGGGAAAAAAACACCCTCAAATTCAACTTCCATTATTGTTTGTTAAAAGATGTCAAGATGAAAATGGAATGTTTGAGAATGCAGACCTACTAAGTGACGGCTGGGCAATGATGCAGAGGTGCGGGCGGGGGTAGTGAGGAGGTGCGCAGGTCACGGAGGGGACAAGGGGAGTCTCACGTCGCTCATCCCTTAAGGGCACGTATTCAGAAACGCCTTGCTCTCCCACGGCGACTATTTTCAAAGGCCAAATAAGTGATAAGCCAGGGCACGTATCAACAGAGATTCTTAAGTATGTAATTTTTTCTTCTACTAATTTCTAGTCATAAAAATCCATCTTAACCTTCTAGCAATTAGTGTTATATTTTAGCCATTATCTCATCAGCAGTAAGTTTGAAGCCGCTGATGAGATAATGGTTAGAGTACATACAACCCCAATTTCAGGAGGTTAAGATGGATTTATAGACTAGAAATTCGTCTAGGAAAAAGTTACATACCTAAAAATCTCTCTTAATACGGGCGTGGGTTCTTAGGACTTTTTTTCTTTTCATTAATGTACAAATTATGTCTGCCACTAAAAATCGTAATAAAAGAAACACACTTAACCCCCTCCCCCCACCCCAGTGCAATTTTCACCATAGAGGCTTTTGAAAGTAGTGTAGGTGCGGCCCAGAAGTGTTTCAGAATATGGTCCAGGAAAACAAGCATTGCATTATTTCCACAGATGAGTGACGACCAATGCTTGTCTGGTGATATGAAAAACGTGCCTATTGCTTCAACTAAAAAACAAAACCAAATAAAAAATGACCCTGTGGTTGTGTTATATACATACATGCACTCACATCAGACGCCGCCAGATGCTATACGTGAATGCCAAACGAAAATAACTTTGCGAACTATGATGAATCGTTAAGTCTTTTTTTAGTGTATACCGGTCTGTACTTGCATTCATATGTTTGTTACCTTATAAATACATGCGTTATATATACCAGCTGTGTTAAAGCACTATAAGGATTGCTATGTACATGAGTAGGTATAGTAGTATCTTATAAAATTAGAAAGGTGTATAGTCTTGTATATAAGGGAGCGAAGTTACATAGTTGAACTCACCGTAGTCAGTGTTACCAAACAGTAAAGGTCAGTTCTAGTAATGGTGCTCTCGCGAAGAAAAAATCTCTCTCTCTCTCTCTCTCTCTCTCTCTCTCTCTCTCTCTCTCTCTCTCTCTCTCTCTCTCTCTCTCACGGCAGATAACAGAAAGTAACCCAAAAATCTTCACGCTACGCCGCTATCCATCCCAATGGTAGAAGCAGGGCACTAGTGCATGGTGGAGGTGGTGGTGGTGGTGGTGGTGAGCGGCGGTGTGCGTGGCAGGCGGAGGACACACGAGCAGGGTAGTAGACCTTAGCTGGCAGCACACACACGGTGGTCTCAGGGAGGGTCAGGAGGGTGAATGGGTAAGGAAGGGAGGTGTTAGTAAGGGTGAGGGTGGCTTGGAGTACTTCAGCACGAGGAGCAAAGGGAGCTGCCGTCACCCTTCTCGTCAGCTTCCAGTTTGACCGCCTCGTTCTGCCGCTCGCGTTCCTCAAACAAGCTGGCCTGCGGGCAAAGGTAAAATCCATATTCAGAAACACTTTAACGCTGCACCTTCACTATTTCAACAGGCTCCTGTTTTAGTGACACAGGCTTGTAAGGGTATTTTGTGATTCTAATGACAAAATGAACAAGATTGCTATAAAACTGACAGGAGAAACACCCTCAGAAAGACCGCTTGTAATCTTTGTGGCCTTTGAAAATAGTCGCGGTGAAAGAGTGGAGCATTTTAGAATATTGATATCAGACTGCTCAGCGATGGTGTCATTTTGTATGGCGGGTGGCTCTTGTTTCATTTGTTTTTTTCTTAAGTAAGAGAGGCACTGGCCAAGGGCGACCAAAATAAGGCCCACTGAAGTACAAATCATTAAAGAGAGGTTAAAAATTAATAATTTAAAGTTGGAGGAAAAGATGATAGATGCTTATAAAGATGTCATATACCGGTTGTCGTGTCTGATTGTTGAATGTCTCAGTGAAATGGTTCAGCGACATGAATTAAACTTTACAACTTGTGTCTGGTCTGGTTGGCCAGGAGGAAAGACGCTTATAGATTTGAAACGCTTTGCTCTCTCATCACGACTATTTCCAAAGACTACAAAAATCACAAGCTATGTTATCATGATTGTTTTTCCCCCCTGTTATCACAACAAATTACGTTCATCTGCCACTAAAACCGTAAAAACCCACATAAAATCCCCGAGTAACTTTAACTAGAGGCTTTCGAAAATAGTGAATGTGCAGCCCAGAAGCGTTTAAAAATACAATCCAGGAAAACAAGTCTGTAATGTAATGTAACGCAAAGGCAATCATTTATTCGGTCAGTAACTCAATCAGTCAGTAAGTCAATTAGTTTGTTCGTGTGTCTGTTTGGTCATTTGTTAGAGAGGTAGGTGGGGAAGTAAGTAAATAGTGAGTGAATGGGAACGTGAGGGATTCAGTTAGTTAGATAGATAATGAGAGAGAAAGAGAGAGAGAGAGAGAGAGAGAGAGAGAGAGAGAGAGAGAGAGAGAGAGAGAGAGAGAGAGAGAGAGAGAGAGAGAGAGAGAAACGAGAGAGAACAGAGACACACAAAGCAAAGGAAGAGAACAGGGAGCCTCAACAGGAACACACTGGCAACAGGGACACCTACCCGTCTCTGTCTAAGGTCCCGTATAAGCCTGGCGAGGGTGAGGAAGGTGTCTTGAACCATCACGTCCCCTCGACATGACACCTCGAAGAACGGCATGTCAAAGTTCTCTGCCAGCTGAAAGTATGGGAGAGAAAAAAAAAAAAACTATGAATCTTCAACAACAAGAAATAATGTGTTGAAAGATAATCCCTTCAGTACTGGGACGCATATTTACCACGAGTTTGGGTTGCGATTAGACGATCTATGGAGGTCAGAAGATCAATGGCCAGAGTCTGTACTTTTTGATCCCCACGTGAGTTCTGGAGCTGTATAAAATCGACAAATAATAAGCAGGATAAATATGAAAATGCGTCCCAGTACTGAAGGAGTTTAAATGGTTGAATTAAAAAGGAGATATAGGAAGGCATGGCTTCTCAAAATAGAGTGGTTGTTGAATGGAAAGTACTCAGTAATCAGGTTGTTAGTGGTGAGTCATTAATGTCATCAATGGAGGAAATATGATACCGTGACATTATCTCCGTGTCTTTCTCGAATAATTGTTACGGAAACTCAAATCAAGGGTTATAAAGATTAATTCATGTAAAGGAAAACTAATGACTTGGATTTTGCATTATGTTTGGTGGTGTGAAATAGATAGGAAATGATAGTTATAACAAAAGGCATGATAAACGTCTTTAGTGTGGATACCATTAAAGAGTAAGATGACTGAGGTGAACATTAACCTGGAGACAGAACTAAACTGCCGAGACCTGTCTGGATAGGTACACTTGATACAACAAATGACGCCATAAAGTCCAGTGAACTTCCGGTCTACAAATGGAATGATGAAATTTAATGTACAGATTAATGAAATGAACATCAAGACCTCCGTGAAGACCAAAAAAGAAATGTGGATGTGATTGACGAAGGTAGTTAATTGATATTGTTAGTGTGTTCGACGAAAAGCTTTGTGGAATATAACATTACTCTTTTGGACAGCCGTACGTGTTTAATAATTCTCATCCGTCTAAGCCCTACTCAGCATTCTTCCCCCTTAGTGGTACCTGCGTGAGGGATTATCTTTCTTGTGTGTTTTCATTAGAATTATCATCATTAGTGGCACCTTTCATTAGGATTATCATTAGTGGTATTGCGTAAGGGGTATCTTTCTTGTGTGTTTTCATTAGAATTATCATAATTTCCACACGCTCACAACGTAGGTGCACTTGGAAATATGGGATGATACACTAGGCCAGTATATCTTCAAGCGACAGTCTTCTATAGCCAACTAGCATCTATATCCTTAGATTTATCTGATCTCCGATTCAGTGAAAGGCTACAGTAACAACGGCATTGGGGAATGTATTTTAGTCTTTCTCTACTCTGCTCTTGAATCTTTTTTTTTTTCCCCTGCTTCTTTATAATCGTAACAAATGGAGCTTAAAATCTATTACTTCTGGTCCATGTAAGATTATTGACCCTAAAGATGCTGTCTAGGAGTGCACTGCCCTCATCATATCCCTTAAATACAGACACGGACATATCGTACTCACTTTCACTATAATAGTTATAACATCTGAAGTCCAACAAGATTCTCATAACCTCACAAACCGTAGCAAGCGGGAATTCCAAGCTCAGAGCGCTTAAGATTACGGGAAAACGTAAATTAAAGCCAATGGAAATGAGTGTGGGAGGTTACATGACTTTTGTTCCCCTCTCACTCTACGCCAGCAGCCAAAGAGACGAACACAAAGCAAGACACGCACCTTCAACCCTCTCTCCTTGTCGACGGCTCGCTGCTGGGTGGTCACCTCACACTTGTTGCCCGCCAGCACCTTCACCACCTCGGGGGACGCATTCTGCAAGGCATTACAATTCATGAGAACCAAGGCAGCAGTGGCGGCGGCGGCGGTGGCGGCAGGATTCCAGGCCCCTGACAACACGTGCCGTCGCCTGCGTTCAGTGTGGGAGCTCGGCTTGAACGAGATCCCACCAACACGAGGACTTCTCACCTATCAGTCGCAGGTCATGCACACAACTTCACATGTTTTGAACTGAAGGTGTTATGGATGTAGGGACGGTAAATGAAAGAGGGAGAAAGGGCAAGGATGAAGAAGAAAAGAGGAAGGGAAAAGGTAACAGGCAAACAGAAATGGTAGAGGGAATAAGGAAAGAAGAAAAAACAAGGATGAAGGAAGAAGGCAGGAGAAAGCAAGGGAAAAGTGCAAAGGGCAAGTGAGAAGGAAAATAGAAGGATGGAAAAGAGGAATAGATGAAAGACAAGAAAAAAAAAAACAGAAACGCGGAAAAATGGAAAAGAAAAATTGAAGGGTACCACAGCTAGGGAAAAAATACTAAGATGAATGAGAGAGAGAGAGAGAGAGAGAGAGAGAGAGAGAGAGA